>VXBR01011036.1:110102-142802 GCA_013400215.1 Cisticola juncidis
AAATAATGCAGAAGGGTAGGGGAAAGCCCTAGTCTTAACTAGAGCCTAGGTTAAAAGAGAGAAACATATTGCAGTAGCCTAAATACATCCAATTTAGCTCAAAGCTGGTGCTTGAGGCCTTGCTTGTGATTTTTCTGTGTTGTGGTTTAACCCCAGCTGTCAAATGAGCCCCACACTAGTCACTCACTCACTACATCACCTTTCCCTTTGGATGGGGGAGAAAATAGGAATGGTAAAAAGTAGAAAACACACGGGTTGAGAGGAGGACAGTTTAATAGGGAAAGCAAAAGCTGTGCACACCAGCAAAGCAGAACAAGGAATTAATTTATTGTTTCCCATGGGCAGGCATGAGTTCAGCCGTTCCCAGGAGGAACATCATGCATCCAAGTGTCTCCCTCTTAGTTCTTCACCCATCTTCATATGCTAAGCATGATGTCATATGGTAGTTTAATTGATGGATTTGACAATGGAAAGTTTCTGAGCACTTACTTTTCTTTAAACACAAGGTTTTGTAGAAATCACATTCTTACTCAGTGATATTCTATGGCAGATAATTGCTCTAGGGTTTTTGTGCCTGATGGACCAAGACTGCAACCATCATTTCAACCAGCAGACATCAAAATAGCAACAATCCACTCTTCTTCTTGGATCCAGGGGTGGTCAAATTTTACTACTATTATCATTTGTCTCTTCCATACATATTTTATTAAGTAGGATATTTATTTATCTATCTAAATATCTATTTTTTGAGATAATAATAACCAAAAGCACTGCATATGTCCTTTGCAAAAAAAAAATTCTTCTAAGATAGGCATGTATATATATTTGTGTGTGTGTGTGTGTATGTGTGTGTGTGTGTGTGTATTTCTATATCTGTCTAACTCAACACTGATCATTCAGTGTCATGTCACTCTAATCTGCCCCAAGGGGTCAATTAGCAAGAATCTGAGATATCCTCACCTTCTAGGGTGTGGTACAACACCCTCCACAAAGTAGGCTTCAAATCAAGGATTTGACCTCAAATATTTGGTTGTCAATATAAGCCTATAGCAACAAAATTGTGAAAATCTTCCCCCAGCTTTCTATGTCGAAAGCTCCATGAAGAACTAATCCATGTTCTTAAGTATGTTTTTCAGGTTCTGCTTTATTTTCTCCCTTGTAACCACCCTTCCCAGTGGCTCAGACTCGGTGATTCAGGGCAGTGAGCCCTGGGTCTATTTCTATGAATGCAGAAGCCCATTCTTGCTGGTTTTTAGGGTTAGCAGGTTTGTCTGTGAGTGATATTTTTGGGGGACAGAGGGACAGAGGAAGTGGCATAGAAACAGCAGAAGCCTATGCCTGCTAGATTTTTCCTACTGAAAACAATGAAATACTCTTCCTTTTTTTTTCATTTCATGCTTTTGTTCTCAATATATCTCAGTATGATAATGGCAGTATAGCAAACAATTTCAGTGCTATTTAATACAAAAAATGGGAAAGAATAAAGAAAAGGTCGGCAAGGGAACGATAATATTTATATATGAATGTAGCTTACAAAATGTGTTTATGCTACTGAGATTTAAATTTCCATATCTGACATATTGGTGATTTGTTTTTCTTTGATTACATCCCAAGAAGCAGCACAAGAAATGTATGCTGTTAACAGCTGATACATTGAATGTCATGTTTAATGTTTTTCAAACATAATCAAAATATTTAATATTTTCTTGTGGTTTCTTCTGTGTAATGTTGAAATTAAGGCAAATGAAACATAATATTTTTTTAATATTCCTTAGGAGTGCAAGAGAACCTATAAATGACACATACTGGGCTGATTCAAGCATTTTGCTGTATTAGCATAGACATTTCTTTTTGAAATCATACGCATAAAAATCGCAGCAGGGTTTTAAGTTTGACATTCCCATGCCCCAGGGGCTTTATGCTTATGTACTAGTGCTCAGAAATGAGACATTTTGGGGAAAAAAAAAAAAAAAGTTGACCTGTAAAGATGATTTAATAAGGGTATTTTGGTTGTATAGAAAAGTATGTCAGTGGAGAAACTCTGCAGGATTTGATCTGTACTTCAATATTATGCAATTAAAAAAAAAAAAAAAAGGAATCTATGTACAAATATTTAATATTGCAGATGATACTCTGTAAAAGGGTAATATTTTCTTACTACTTCATTCTGCTTCCATTCTTTATGTCTTAGCACAATAGTTCTCTACTGAATTACTTTCACTCTTCTCACAGTAAATTTAAATTGTCGGGAAGAAATGAGCATCTACATTTTTCTTGGGGAGATGATTCTATAGTGTAAAAAATACCATTACTTTGATATTGAATTTCTTTTTAGTCCATCTATATATCCCTGCTCATAACTCTATATTGAATATCCTGTGTTTCTGAAGAGAAGTAACTTGTAGACTGTGTCTGGTATTTTAACTTTTTTTGCTCTGCTCTTCTCAGATTTGAATGGTGCTATTTTACTGTAGAAAATTGCTTGGGCTTAAGGACACTTCTTATTTCATTTGTTTAAATTATTTCAAACATTCTATAGTTCACAAAGAGGCACAGTTATTTCTTAACCTATGTGACATCAGAAGAAATTTTTCCTTTTGACAGTTTTTTTTATACCACAAGATCTTATCCTCCCTAGTGTTTCACTTTTCACTCCAGAAGTTTTAATTACAGAACTATGGGTGATACATGAGCAGAAAGGGACACAGCTTGACTTTCTACTTCTGTACTGCATTTGAGGCATGGCTAAGAATGAAAACAGTATTTCTACTAGGATGCTGAGCAAATATGACCTTGAATGCACTGCCAGTTAATAATAATCCCCATATTTTGTTGAACTATTTGCTATCACCGTGAGCCGAGGGAGATAAGGACACTCAGGAGGCAGGAGATCTGGGTTCTGAGCAGCAGGGCAGGAGACCAGAAGACTCTCTGCCCTTTGTTTATTATCTCTATAATATAGCTATAGCAAGGTGACCGTGGATTGGAGGGTGGTTCTCCCACCTCTCACCCACATTGGTCCGGGAGACTGTCACACAGTCCTGTTTGTCCCAGCACGGAATGTGAAAACAAAATCTATGTTTATAGAACATAGCTGATGTTTACATGAAAGGAGCGTGAGAAGGTACAAACCTTCTGCTTAATATGAAACGCTCAGCTAGCTAGGAAAAACCTATGGCAACAATTTGCTAGGTTAGAACTATGTTGCCTGCTAGCAATCACAAAATATAAAATACTCTCTTAGAAGGAGAAATCATATTTGAAATAATTTCAAAGTTACTACACAAAATCTTTAAGAAAACTTCAAGCTAGTTCAAAAGATTAAGTCCTTTTTTTTGGAGTTATTAATCTTTTGAATACAAATAATATAATTTTTTATGACTGATTGCTGAAAGGTTTGAAAGCAACCACCGTTGTTGATGAAATGATAAACAATACTAATTCACAAATTTAGGTTTTTCTAGTTTTGTGGTTCTCCCTTTTACTAAAACCATGAGCCTAATGTAGACATATGAAGAGATTTCTGGTTAGCCAATTTCTATTCTTTGCCACGGACCATATTTCTGACAATCCGCTCTCGGTCCCTAGATCAGTCTGTTTGCAGTCTGTCACTCTTGTTTTTAAAATGTGTCCAAAACATTTGATTTTGAGTTTTGTTCCCAAATTTCCATTATCTTTCACATTCCCCCACATCTAACCTTTTTCATGCTATAATACTGGTATATATGTCTTTCTTTTATGAGATATTCTGATGTTTACCAAATTGTAACTTGAAATCTATGATCCACAGCAATTAGTAAAAAAACTTGTATATAAACAGCTGCTCTTTGTCCTGCTCCTTCTCCAAGCATGATTATTGTATAAAAATAAGAAAAGAATTTCCAGGAAAAAAAAGATGGACAACGAAATGTGCAGTAAGCCCTAAACACTGAAGAAATATGCTCCTATGAGAAGGGATTTATAAGTCTAGAAGCATGTCTGGCTTTATCAGAACAGCTAATATAGTTGGAAAAAAGATACTACCTCTTTCCTCAGGCTCTCACTGTATTGCAAATATATAAGTGTATGAATTAAATCTAATTACATCACTAGTAGTTTGTATCAATGATGCAATCCAAATCTCATTTTTGCTTTTCATAAAATCCAAAGAAAGACATTTAATATGTGAGGTTTTTTACTTATAAAAAATTACTGTGTTCATAATACTTTGCTATGAGTTCAGTGTTGGTGTATAGCAGCACGTAACTGACTTGGGAAGAAAAATGCAATAGGTGAAATCTGGCCCTTACTGCTATTGCTGTGCAAAAGCTGGCTGTAAAACAGTGCAGGGTTGGCTGAACATCAGTGACAACAAATATTCTGGCACTATTGTGCAGGATGGCTGAAGGCACTCATCCATGGCACAGAAAAAAACACACTGGCATTGCTTTGGAAAAGATCAAACTTCCCCTTTGGTCAGTAAGTTGCAGATGGCAGCATATGTGTAAGCAGGTGGGGAAGCTGTTTACTCTCTTTGGCTCTCTCTCTAGTTCCTGTTGGATGTTGCTGTGTTGCCTGATGCCCATTCTGTATCCTAATTTGAGCATTAGTTGAAACAAAGACCTTCATTTACACAGTGGATGGGGTTGAAAAGCCTCTTCATGTCTTGCTTTCTCTCTGCATCCTTGCTGAGTGCTGTTCAGGCTTGTTAATACAGATTTGTCATTAAATTACAAATCTGGAAATGCTGGAGAATTTTTTTTTTCAGCAATCAAAAAATAATGTCTCATCAAGAAATCAAATGAAAAGGCATGGAAAAAGTCCTTAGGAATAAAACCCAATCAGGTCTGAACAAGTGGAGACCAGCTGGTGTTGAGTACTACAACCTGATACTCTTCTACTGTCCACACCTTCTGCACCACTGTAATCTTCTCTGAGAGATTACAGATAGAGCTACTTCTTTTTCAAATCTGAACATATTCCTGCAGGGTTTAGGGTTTACTGCACATTCCTTTATCTATCCTTTTTCCTTTGTACCTGGAATTAAAAGCCTCTTTCATTCACTTTCCTGCACAAGGCAGGTCCAGGAAAGGAACTGAACTTGTCCTCTTGAAATTGTCTTGTATTTGTATCCAAAGAACAATTTAGTTTGGTAATAATGTTTGATTCCCAGTCACATGAATGGTTTTCCTCTTTTAAGATGTCTGAAATTTATGGGGCAGTGAAATCTAATTACATGAAAAAAAAGTCGGCTTATTTTTATCAGTGAAGGTACATAATTTAATGTCTCCTAAAACATTAGTTCTCCTCAAGCAGTATGTCCTGTAGAGAGAAAAACAAGGTTTTGCTTCTATCTTCAGTATTGTCCTGCTGGGTGTTTTGGGGGTAACTGGTGCACAAATAAGAGCTTTTCCTACCTGTGAAACAGTGATAATGACACTGACCTTCTTTGTAAGAAAGCTTTAACAACTAGGGATAAAAGCATTATATAAGAAGTAAGTATTATTATTGTTGCCCCTAGCAACTAGCAGCCTGCTTCCTGACAGCTGAAAGAGCAAGTCTCAAGTGGCAAAAATCCCAGCCCTAAATTTCTTCTCACTGTTTTTACTCATGAAACTCTTTCACCCCTTCTTCCACTACTATGTGCCAAAAATCTACTTACATGATGAAGTGGCTGGAGTGGTCATTCTATGTCCAGCTGCTGGAGGGAAGGGAAGGCTGTAATGATCCCTGACAGGTTTTGAGGTCCTGTGTTCCTCCAAAGAAATTCTTGCATTTCTCAAACAGATAATAAACCGTTTCTAGTCTGGGCTTAATGTCCACCCATAACTCGAAAAGTAAAATGAAGGACAGAACTATAAGCAGTGAACAGTGTTACCATTTTATTCCCATAAAACCAAGATCTGTGTTTGTGCAGGCATACTTTGTACAGCCTGTCATTTCTCTGTGAGAAGTGATGGGAGAAATGCTTGCCATGCTGACTCTAAAAGCAAATGCTTTTAAAATTACAGAATTCATTCCAAGCTTGATAAAGGTATATTAATATGTGTTATGACAGGAGCTGTGTCATATTCCATGATAAAATGAACAAATCTGGAATGTGTTCACATTTTAAGTTACAGGACTGTTATGAAAATGTATTTCCTGCTGAAACAGTGCACAAGAAAAAGACATTGGATTTGTGACAAGACACTGTCATTTCTTCGGCTCTTACTGGTGATCTGATTTTTTGGTTTTTTTTTTCTTAAGTATTCTAATGAATTTTGCTGAAGTGAGAGAAAGGTGCTTTGCTTTGCTTTGAATGGGGATGATGGTGGGTGGGAAGTAAAAGGAAAGAAGTACATGTTCCTGGATTCCTGTGCTGCAGGGTGCCCTGTGACAGCCAGTGGGCTGATTCCAAGCAAAAGCACTCACTTCCCTTGTAGAAATAACGTCAACAGGATTTCTTTGGAACACAAGAACGTTGATATTCACAGCATTCCTTTCTGCATTTGGTTCCTGTGAGATTTTAATGAAGATGACGAATCCCAAATTTGGAAGTGATTTTTAAATAGAGTTCAGGCCAGATCTCTCCTCATGTGAATTAGGATTCATGAACTGAAATTGAACTAAAGTGTAAAATATACCTTCTAACAAAAGGATGCTAGAATAGCATAAAACCATTTGTGAAATCAAATTATTTTATATTGTCCAGTTTTCACTTAGTTAAATGTATCTTGTGTTCTGCCATGATTTTTTTTCCTTTTAGATGGGCATCTCTGTTTGATGAGGTGTGGTACCTAAAGGTTGCTGTTGGCAAACCTTTTAGATAATAAAATGGGGGATTTTTTTTTTTTTTAAATATAGGCATACATATACACTCATATATGAGTATAGAATAAAAAAGTCAGGTGCCTATAAAATAATATCCATGCCTGTTCCTGAAAAATTCTTTTAGAATTCCTCTCTTTCCCATTCATCTTCCCATGACAGAAGCAAAAATCTGATATCCTCATTCTGGTTTTTTACTTTTGTTTCTGAAACTTCTTGTTTGTCTACAAATTCAATTGTAAAAGATAAAATGTAATAATCGTCCAATATGCAATGATCCAGACACTTATGTGCACTGTCTGTCTGCCTAGCACAAGTGAGAAATGAAGTGTAAGTGTAACATTAAAATACAACTTTCACTGTAAATTAGACCACTAGCAATTGCAATGCCTTCGATAGAACAAAAGGTGTTAATATCTGTTGTCATCAATGCATAAGAAATATGCTGACCAAAGTTTATATACTTTTTTGTTGTTGTTCTGTGTGTGACTATCCTGTTCTAAAAACAGTCATTTAATAAAAAGAACTAAAAAATTTAGTCATTTTTATGTATGGTGGTCATTGCATTTAGGCTGCTTAACGTGGCATAATGAGGAGTCTGTTTTACCATTTCACTGAAAAATGTAACCTTCAGCTGAAGATTGTATCCAGCATTATTTTGTACCAAGACTACTTATCAGAGTAAGCTTGCAAGTCTGTGAGAATAGCACAATAGTCAGTTCAAGTGAAAAAAAAAAAAAAAATAGAAACTACATAGGTACTACAAAACAAGACCTCGATCAAGCTGGAATGACTTTATGTTTGTCTATTTTTTTTTTTTTCCTTGGAACATTCACTTGACATTTTTCTGTGTTCATTTTTGCTCCTTTTTCTCAGCTTATTTGTTCTTAACCCTGGAGAGAGCCCATTCAAAATTGATTTAAGTCTGTTCAGAATGATCACTAAATCTAACAGTATTTCCTTGGGAGTTACTAAATTTATCTTGGTCCTTAGCAATCACAAGTAGGTTTTCTGTTAGAGATTGGGTTAGTCTTGTAAATTCGAAGTTTTCCCAACTGCTTCTTCTTCTTTGCAGCGAACCACAACAGAGTGGTTTTGAGTGGCAGAAAAGAGATCCTTGGTGAGATTAGCACCATAAAAATTACTTTTCTTCTTTCTCTTGAACCTCTTCCAAAGTCCCAAAGCCTTGAACTTCCCAGTGAGAGATGTCTTACATATTAATCAGTCCCATGGATCTGGAACTTTGGTCAACAAACCCAGTTAACTTCACAGAGTCTGAAGATGTGCATAAAAACGAGTGGCCAGCACTTCAGTACCTCAGTTCTCTCACAGAGGGAGGAAAATCTGCAGAAGCATCACTGGAAGGAATTATGATTTCTCGTCTCTTTCTGTACCAAATAAATAAAGAAATATTTTTGATAAATAATCTGACCATAGTAGAAATATAGTTACCATAGTAGAAATATAATTAGTAGGTAGGAGTGTGTTCTTATATCTGGCTGAAGGGTCTCTAAGGCTGCAGCCTCTTTATTATTTTTATGGTGAGAGATGAGTGCCTCGATATTCCACATAACATTGTCAATGTGTATGTTAATGTCTTTACAAAAAGACCTGAAAATGGTTAATTAATGCAGAGAAAACCTTGACACAATATTGTTTTGGACTTTTTTTTTGGATTTTTTTTTTTTTTTCACATCTACCAGAATAAACTTGAATAGTTGAACTTGAAAACTTGAAAAGTTCTCTCAGTGGTCATCTGCTCACATAAGAAGGTATGTGTGAGAGAGCTTACCATGAAACTGTATTATTATGCCATACAGCAATACACATTGCAAGTCAGAATGTGTTTATTTATAATTACCTTTTCAAAATAGTTTTTTCTGTTTTCTGCACTGCATTCCCATTACAGAGTGCTTTCTCCATCTCCTTCTTGTGCAATACATTGCAACTACTAATTTGCTATAAGATGCATTCAAAAATGAAGTATTGCACAATACAAAGTTTCTTTTCTTCAGAAAGATTGGACAGGTCTCTATGATTAACAAAGTACATGAGTAAGTAGTGTTTTTATAAATTCTAATTTATTTAATAAAAATATAAAAATATAAATATACATATATAAAAATATCAGGATGAATCAGCACACAGACATTCTTTAACTCAATAAATATGGCAGTAATATTAATCTTTTTAAAGTATATTTTTGAGATTAAGTTACAATGCAGATGCACACTGTCTAACACAGTAGGAAGGGTAAAGCAAAGCAATTTAAAAATATGGAGTTTCCATGTCATTATTAAAGGCGCAAAAAGCCTTTTATTTTCTTTTCATTCCCTATAAAACTCTTTCATCAGAGGTTTTTAGGCAGAGAGGGTGAGTTATAGTTTTTTTAAATTTCAATCTTTCATATTCATTCACGTTGACTTATTGATTAAGCAAACCCTTACTAGACAACACCTATTATTTGTAAATTTTTTATTCCCAAGTAAGAGAGTAGGCCACTTTATTTATCTAGGAACATAAACATGAATTCCACTAACACTGACCAGGTCACAGATTACTTTCTCAATCTCGATCACTGTCTTCTCCACCGTACATATCTGCTAGTTTTTTAAACCGAGGTCCCCAGTCACTGAGGTAATCATAGTCTTGGTTGCCTTCTGTGGTGAGTGATTCCAGGGAGCTGAGTGAATTTGCTATGGAATCATTTCCTTCATAGGCATATGTAGCTAATGAATCATAAGGAGGGGCAGCTGGGTCTAAATCGTTTTCCTTTAACCTTCTATGAATAAAATCTTGGACATCGATGTTTTCCCAAAGAGGTGCAGTCCGCCTTATCTGAAATATTGTTTCTGGGATAACATCTCTTCTCATCTTACTTTCCTCCCTTGCTTCTGGATTTCTCAGTGTGCCAATGTCAAAAGCCTGGGTGTCTTCTTCCCCACCTCCTTCATCATTGTAGGTCACAATATTGTCCCGAACATCATCCTTTGAGATGATCAAGGGTTCTTTCTTCCTCTGTCGCTTGAGAGCCGTAAACAAGACAACTAATACTAAATGGAAAGAAAAAAATTAAGAAATGGATAGTTAGAAAGTAAATAAATGAGCCAAAATTGAACCTTTTGACCTAGAAAGGTTCTAAGGCTAGAATGGCATTTTTGGTAGGAATATAGTGATAAAATCTATCTCTAAGTTAAAGTTAATAAGGGAAATGATATGATCATGATATGATAGTAGTCAAAACCCTATTCTTTTCTTAAACTTATGGGAGAAACAATCAAAAGATTTTATATTTTAAATACATTTGAATTTGAAAAGTAAACAATACCATACAATATTATCCTACTAAGGTTTGACTTTGACTTTGATTTTGTAAGTACCACCTCTCTGGCAGTCACTTAGGGACCTTTCATCAAATGTAGTTGAATCTCCTTGGCAAAAGTTATTCACGCTCTTGAAAGCTAGTGCTTTAGGTATTCACAAGTGTCTGATTCACTTCTGAATATGGGCTCTACAGGTCCCTCTGAAAATAAGGACCTGAAGACCTTAAGCTATCAATAATATTGACAAAACTACTTTTGATTCAATGACTGTGAGAACTGAAATTCAGTCTTTGTTACTAAATGTTTCTTTTGAAAAAACATGATCCCCTTATTTTATGAAGTACTAGTTGAATAACTCTTCTTAAGGGGTAAGGATTGATACAGAAATGAAGCTCTATAAGGGGAGATAAAAACATGAAATTAGGATTTGGAAATACATTCTGGTGTCTAAACGCTAATGATTTCAGTAGCAATTCAATGCTTAAGTGCATTTAAAAATCTGACTCCCTCTCCAGTAGCTGCAGTAAATAAGAGAGGCCAGAAAGACTATTTGTCAATGAGTCATAACAGTGGCTCCTGAACCATAAATTACAACAGTGCTGAATGATTTTGTTGAGTCTTACTTAGGACCTAAGATTTTACTGTGAATCACCTGAGTGCTGGGGAATAAAAGATAAGATTGGACATGCTGCAGGTAGGGAGAGGGAAACAGGGATCTTCCACATGCCATGATATTATGTTCTGAATATAAAGGGTGTTCCATTCTGTTTTATTTGAGTTTTCTTCCTTGTACCTGTACAGAGAGTCCTCTTTTCATCTATGAGCTATATGAGAAACTACACACTTTAATAAGGTTAAGAACTCCATGTAGGAAAACAAGGCAGATCACTGAAAGGTTATTATGAAGTGTTTTCACAGCCTGGTGCTTGATATGTCTCATCTATGTTGGGCTTTTGTACACCAGTCTATAACACTGTACACCTTGTTGAAAAAATAAATAAGATTCTGAGTATCGCAGTAGCTGTAGACTAAAAAATCTGTTTAGATGCTCCAAAGCCACATGCTTCTTTGACTTCATATTTTTGGGTAGTCCTAAGTAGAGCAGGGCCTCTTAACCCTGGATATGAGAGACACAAAGTGGTCATACTTGTTCTGCACAGCAATGGTCCCTGATTCTCTTCTGAGTCTCATGTGCTATTGCTGTGACCTCAAGGCACATTTTGAGTTTTGATAAGTTCAAAGTTTAGTATAAAATTGTTCAATTTGTATTAAAGAATTGCAGCAAATCAGAGCAATGTTTTCACTGTGAGCCAGTAAGGGCATGTGTTTCATGCTCCATTTTTTCATGCTCCATGTTGGGATGTGCAGGATGGCTTTAAAAATGCAGAGCTTATTAACACGGTGTTAAGAGCTATGCCAGGGGAAGAGCTAGGTCTGGCAGAGTTTGAGCCACAATTTTGTCCTGAAAATGGTGCCCTTCCAGTTCTGCCTCTCAGACTACATGTGGGCAACATCCTGGGGAATCCAAAGGGGCCGATGCTGAAACCAGGCCAACAGCAATGCCTGAACTTAAGCAGTTTATCTATCAGTTTCTCAGAGCTCAGGTATTCTCCCTCCCTTAAGCTGAGTACAGATATAGTTTATAGATATTGTCCTTCTTGTAATGCCTATAACAAACATTAGGAGGATCACTGAGTAATCCTAAATCCATGGTAAAAGCTGGGAAAAAATAATAAAAAAAATCCCATATAATTATATAAACTGACACCTGTAGCTTCCCACTGACTACTTGCCAAGCTGTTTGCTAGGACAGGTGGAAAAGGAAAGAGGTTTTCTGCGGAGTTTTACTGGAAAGTAGCTGTGATGGCACTTTTCTTGCAAAACATGCAAGTGGAAATTTTTATGTTCTTAACACCAGATAATGAGCTAGCATTTATTCTACTTCCTTCATATGTCATCACATCTTTTTAATGATTCTACCTTCCAAATGCTCATCTGACTTCTGAGCTCACACTTATTTAATCAGCAGTTCTCACTATCACTTTCAAGAAATTGAATATTTTTATCCTATGCATTTGAGCTAAGTATTTTCTGAACAGAACAAAAGCATATCTTTCATCATTAAATAGCTAATATAATTCACAACAGTTAATCGTTGCAAAACTTAGCACTCAGCTTCAGAAACATGATTTTGAAATTCTTGATGTAAACAGAGATCTGATTATGGTATGAACATTACTCAAATGAGCTGGGTAACTAAAACTGACCCTGTACTTTCAATTGTATTTAATCTAAATAGCAGAGTCTCACTCTTCTCACACAAGCTTCTAAAGAGTAATGATGATGTTTTTCTTCAGGGTCGTGCGAATAAGGGTTTTAAGAATACTGGGCTCTCAAAGTGACTAGATCTTTGCCTGGTCGAGTAAATATCCCGTCAGAGGTGCCTACCTAGCAGGATGATGATGCAGAGGAGGATGGCCACCAGTGCCCCGGTGCTGAGGCCGGCGGGCAGGAGCAGGGCCTCGGCGCTGCAGGACTGCATGTTCCCGCGGCTGTCGCAGGCGCACACGCGGATGGTCAGCGTGCCCGTGCTGCTCTGGATCGGGTAGTCGTTGTCAAATATTATGATGGGCAGAAGGTAGGTGCTTGTCTTGCTACGGCTGTACCCATTTCTTCTAGTCATAATTCCTGCTGTGTTGTCTAGAGTGGAAGCGCAGAATCAATAAAAGTTTCTGAATTTTTATGTGATATGGGGCGGGGGGGGTGCGTGTTAGGGTCAGCAGTTACCTTTGTTGTCTACAACAGAGAAGTTTGGATGAACAGCAAATTCTGGCACCAGCTCAAAGAAAAATTTGTGTCCTCGCGGAGGCTGATCTTTGTCAATTGCACTCACAGTCTGTATAAGCTATAAAGAAAAGAGTATTTTATGCTATTTTATAAATCTTGTGTTTCAATTCTCAGCTTTTCATGTCCAGTAAAAACCCAATGAATCTCTATCTGAAGACAAAAACTGATTTCCTAAGCCAAATGTTTCCCACACACAGTAGAGGTTACAGTAAACAAATTGGTTTATGGTTTAAACACATAACAAAGGATGAAAAAGGGTCCAGTCCTCACTGTAAAACAGTCATGTGCTTTGATTTGTACTCAGTATCTTACAGAGACACAGAAACATTTGCCCTTCCGAATAAGCCATAAACCTCCTGTGGTTTTATGTAGCAATGACTGAGAGTACTGTGTAAACCAGTTGTTAAGTGGGCCCAATTCTCAGTCCACCTCATCTGCTCCTGGCGATAAATTGGAGTACTGCACTGGAAGAATTCTTGATTCTCCTGGGGTAATAAAAAGAGAAGCTTTGCTCCCTACTAAATTGAAACCTCTGGCTGTGGATCTTAATAGCTGCCCTAACAAGGCCAGTCAAACCCAGCTGGGAAGGAGTGATAATAGTGCCAGAATAGGGTCAGAGCTGAGTGGACTAAAAAAAAGAGAGAGTTCAGCAGTATCTATGGGTTGCACAAGCTTTCCCATTGCATCAAAATGTGCAAATGTGTGTAGTCATGTTTATATACACACATAAATGCTAACAATTTGACCCTTTTTTAATCTATCTGCTGCTAGACTGACGGAGAGAGGCTAAAGGAAAAAGCTGCAGAACTGAGAAAGAAGAAGTTACCTGGGAACAGCTGTGGTTTATGAACTGACTTGCAATATTTAACGCCATGGCCCACTACGTGAGTCACATTAACTCCAAAATTGTCCTGTGGAAGCCTGTTCTGTCCTTTGCCCTTCCTGGTGGGTGTCACACTAGAGGGTAACTCATAGTTCACCTTGGCTTGCAAGGACAAGTTTGCATTCAACCACAAGGTGACAAAAGTGGTGCCAGAAAAATAGGAGTAAGTCTCAGCTGAAGATGCTATAACTCAGTACAGGTGCATTCCTATGTCACCTAAACTTAAAGACAGAATGCATTCAGCAGTCAGACATTTTTCTTTCAAAGCCAAGAGGAAGCCAGTGATGGTTTTAAATTTCCAGGTGTTTCCAGTGTTCAAGGTGTCTTGAAATCCCACAGATATCAAAGCCATCTGTCATCAAAGCCTTCATTTTTCTCTTATTTCCATGGAAGGTGCAGATTGATTTCTTCCAGAAATACAGTAATTGACAAGTAGCACTAATGTGATCTATAAGCTTTGTGCCAGTCAGATAAGGAATTTCTGTTTCTTATATACTGTCTCTGAACATTGACTTGAGTTGGACTTGAGGATACACTTAAATTTTGGAAGGTATGTAGTATCCCACAGTATGGATCCCTTATAGGGCTGCAAAATACACTGAAGTGTTTTTTTTTGTTGTATCATTCAGAAACATGCTGCTGCTGGTGCTGTACTGCACTGTGAATATTCGACCCATTTTTGCTGGTTAACATTGGGATAATGACAGTTAATAATATTGAACTATTATTTTTAAAAAAACCCAAACCACCCAATACAAACAAACAAAAAAATCCAAAACAGAACATGGAAACAGTTGAGGAGTCTGAGTTTAGATCATTCAGTTTCCAAATGCTCCTTCGAAAACAAGCAGAAAATATTTTTTATAATTTCTTTTTATTTTTGAGGTATACTGAGGAACTTGAAAGGTAATTTGTAAACATCAGCCTTGCACAAAACTATGTGACTATGCTCAGTGCAGGGTTATGAAGGTTTTCTAAGTGTAATTAGAATAATAATTATATATAAATATAATAATTATAGTAATAATTACATATAAAATCTCTTAAAATATTTTTAAAGTATTTAATTATCACTGATGTTTTTTAAAAAATTTTGACTATTTCACAAGTTTAGTCAAATCCTTGTTTATGGTGAAATATCCTGTTTAGTGTGTTTCTAAATCACAGTTGATATCAGTAACTTTCCAATGTTCAATTATTTGTGTCTTTCCAGTAATCTGCCTCTGCGAATGTAGAGAAAGCAAGACCAGGATTGGGTTTTAGTTTTCCACAGTTTAAAAATATTGTTAGAAACCCCAAAACATTTTTGGGGGGCTAAGATATCAAACTTAAATGAGAAAAATTTCCTTTCAGTTTAGCACTTTTGAAGACAGCACTTTTGAAAAGACAGAAGAAATAGAAAAGTACCAGGGGAAAGGGAGAAGTAAAGTGACAATATTTGTGCAGGTCACAATTACCTTTTGAAAAACTCAAGGAGAAAATATCCTGCTGTAATAACTATCACAACCTGTAGTTGGGTATCTTGGGTCTTTTTGAGATGTAATCAGTGGGTGTTTTTATGATTTGAATCCCTTCGTGTGCAAATCACATGGAGAAGTACAATTGTACCAGGCACAGAGGAGCCTAATTACAACAAATAATTATTGTTGAGGGTAAGGCTGAAGAATAAAAAAAAAATTATTACCTGATCTAACTATTGGCAACATAAATTGAGAAGCAGCTGTTCACCTACTAGAAAAATGGGAGATTAAAAGAACAATGAGAAACCATGATTGCAGGTGAATTGTTCCAAATGATGAATAGGTGAAAGGAAATTAGAAATCTTATCTAATTAAGTTGAGGGGTTTTTTTCAGTTATACAGCTGTAAATAAAAGACAATGATGTCAATGATAATCACCACAGAAATGAAAGCAATCTATTTTTAAGTATCTTATTTAGTTGAAAAAAGTTAATACTCTTTTGTGTAAATTTTGTGGTTTCATTTTGGAAATATATTCACCCATTTGGATGCACTTGTGGACATTGAGTAATGATCACTCTTCATGAGGACTACAGAGCAAGATCTCTGATGCTCGAAGGTTTATGATGGAAGAGTTATTTCAAGAAAATTACTTTTACTCAAATGTATTTCAAGCATATCAAGCTTAGAGAAGATAAAACCATTCTCATTATTTTCTTTCTTTCATGCTTTCCCATGTGAATGAACACAGTTTAGAAAATACAGCAGTATTGTCACTATTTTGAGGGCTGCCTATGCATGTGCATGAGCACTTCTGTGTATGTAAAAGAACAGTCTCATACTCTCAAGTGGATTTATTAGGTCAGTTCAAGTTTTTAAGGGCCACTTTTCTTGGAGTGTAATGAAAATTTAAACATAAGCATTTATATGAAATTTTCCCTTTTATATTTGGGACAATGTGTTTGTAGCAGTTTGACAATGTTAAATAAGAAGCAAGAAGCCTTATTCCCAATAAAAAACATTTGTTAATTATCTTGGAACCACTGTTCCTCAGCCATGTTGTTTAGAAATGCTCTGACAATGACTGGTGTCTTGGGACAGATGTTCTTTAATATCTTTATCAATGATATAGGCAGAGAGATCAAGCGCACCCTCAGCAAGTTTGCAGATGACACAAGGCTGAGTGGTATGATTGACACCACAGAATAAAGGAATCCTGTCCAGAGAGGCCTGGGAAATCTTGAGAAGAAGACCTATGAGAATCTCACAAAGTTCAGCAAGTCAAGTGCAAGGTGCTACATCTGGGTTGGGACAATCCCAGACAAGAGCACAGAATGGAAGAAGATGTCATGGAGAGCAGCCTTACAGAATAGAACTTGAGGGTTCTGCTGGATGAAAAGCAGGACATGAGCCAACAATGTGCATTCAGAGCCCAGAAAGCCAACTGTGTCGTGGGCTGCATCAACAGAGGAGTGGCCAGCAGGTCAGGGGAAGTGATTCTACAGCTCTACTCTTCCCTTGTGAGATCCCACCAGGAGTACTGCGTTCATTTCTGGGTTCCTCACCATAACAGAGATGTGGGCTAGTTGGAGCAAGTCCACAGTATGGGAGCAAAGGTGTTTGGGTATGGAGCACCTGCCCTACAAAGACAGGCCGAGAGAGTTGGGGCTGTTCAGCATGGAGAAGAGAAGGCTCTAGAGAGATCTTATTGTCATCCTGCAGTACTCTAAGAGAGCTTATAAAAGAGAGGAAGATTGACTCCGTACACAGGCAGATGGGGATAGGACAAGAGGGAATGGTTTTTAATTAAAAGAGGAAAGATTTAGGTTGCAAAGGAATTCTCCACTCAAAGGAGAGTGAGGCACTAAAACAAGTTGCCCAGAGACACTGTGAATGCTTTATTCATGGAAGTGTTCCAAGCCAGAATGGATGGAGCCCTGCACAGCCCAACCAGTCTAGTAGGTCACATTCCTGCACATGGCCAAGGGGGTTGGAACTAGGGGGTCTTTAAGATTCTTTTCAGTCAAAACCATTGTATGATTCCATGATTCTATTTATTGCATGATTCTATTTATTGAATTATTATTCTTCCTAATGAAGACAGAGATTCTGCTAAAGGGTTTAGACCCATCTCCCACTTAAGTAATTTTTTTCAAACATGAAAAACAGTTCTATTATAATCCTTTTTTGTTTTGTTTTGTTTTTGTTTTTGTTTTTGTCCTGGATGCTGTGATATTAGGGCCATGACTTACATCACATTCAAAACTACGATTGTAGTTTTTGTTCAGGCTATTTTATAGTTATTCGTGCTTTTGTCTGAAAAATTGTTTGGGGGTGAGTGGACTGCCTGGAAACAGATTCCTTATATGTATCTCACACATCCTTAGGCAAAGGCTGCTCTGCAAGTTGTTTTAAAGACAAGAAGCAAGTAGAACCTAGGTGGGGAAATTCTAAAATAAGAAGGGTCTCTGTGCACTTCAGAGCCTGCTGTTAGCGTTCCTGAGGTTGCATTTGTAAACACAGAAAGCTGCACAAGTAGGCGGCTTTGGTTGTAGCCAAGGGTTGCTTCCCTGCTTTGGGAATGCCTCTAAAAGAAATCTAGGAACCATTAAAGCAAATGTTAAAATTTATCAGCACAGAGGTCAGCACCATCTGGATGCTTTTAAGATGGGCATTTCAGTGTGTGCTGGCTTAGCCTGTCATGCAAATAAACAGCTGTTGCTCCTTGGCTTCAGGGTATTATCTTTAAAAACTGCAGCCACATGCTTTGAAAAGCTTCTTGGAGAAATATCAACAAGATGAGGTCCATGGGTAGACATATACACATTTTCAGGTTAAACATTTCTACTAATAAAACAAAACCTAAGACAAATAGAACATTTGCAAAAAGTTGTTCTACTACTTCTTTTCAAACCAGTAATGTATTTGTGGTAGTTATTTTATTTCAAACCTTTTTCTTTTTCAAATTTCCTTCTTTCAAAATTGACTATAAATGGTGAAATATATCACTTTCACTGATATTTAAGGATGGTCAGTGTTGTAGATTGCCTTTCTGAAGTTTAATACAACACGATTATCATATAGCATGAAAATTGTATTTCCAGTCATAAAGACTACTGGAGAAAGATAATGTTAAGGTAGAGATACAATAACAACCGCTGAATTTTGTTGTTTCTTTATGTAACAGAAGAGACAAGCAAGCCTTTAATCTACTTGAAGCATTTGGGCTTTCATTTTTGTTATATCATGCTCTTAATTAAACCTGATTGTTTTACGGCAGAGAAATAAACTTAAAAATATCACTAAGCACTTGAGAAAGGAATGTCTGGGAAATGTTAGTGTTTGTTTTTGTCTAACATTTTTTAGAAGTAGTATAGAAGAGAATAGAACAAATTCTGGATCTCAAAGCACTGGCTTTCTTGAAAGTTATTGAACTTGTTTGGTGCTGCAAGTGTTTCTCTAGGAATCTGGAAAGATCTCACCACTTTGTCTGCATTAAGCCATGAAGAAAAGAAATCTTGTGAGAGAAACTATGTTTGACAATCATGAGGACAGTGAGTGTAAATGTTAGAAGGAAATGATGGAAGAAAATCTTTATTTCTCCCATCCTTTCTTCCTTTTGCCCCTGTTCCTGCCTGTATGATCTGGTAGGGTCAAAACTAACCTTGAATGTATTACTAATAACAAGTGTAAATATGTGGGATGAAGATTATCTAAGAGATGTGATGGTATGGCCCACAGGAGCATTTCAAAATCAATCCAGCTGTCAGTGGATGTCCCTCTTGTCATTATGTGGCTTGGATGATCACACTTGTACAGGCACAGTTCTAGGCTATACACCTGGAAGGTGCTGGCTGCAGAAAACTGTCTCTATAACGTGTGCAAGCTTGAATGGATGCCTGCCATTTAACTTCATGTTCAGTAATGCAAAGCAGTTTGGTTTCCAGGTCTTGGCTCTGTACCACAACTGTGTTTGCAGTTTTAGGTAGGACTGAATGCTTATCAAAAGTTAGAAAACTCTTCCTTCAATTCTTTCTTAAAAAGACAGATTATTAGCATGGGTCTCTAACTAAAATAAGCCAAAAGGTGTCGACCTAGTGAAGCAGCTACAATGTATATAAATTCATGAGTGATAATTAGCAATGCACACTTGAGGAAAAGGGATCTCTCTCTGCTCTACTTCAAAAAGCAAGGGAGGATATAGAGGGTAATTAAAACAAAAATCAGCTCTGAAGGAGGAAACAAACTTTCTACGTTTTGATGTCTGAAAGCCTGTGAATGGCAGGAAAAAACATAGCATCAGAAGGGAAAATTAGTGAACCTGGTTGTTTTCTTGATGGGTGTTGAAATCAGCTAAATTTTACCAACAATAAACAATGGAGTAATAAACTATGGAGCTAAATTTTTACTAACAAATTGTTCAGTTAATTCAGTCTCCTTCCCAAGTATATCTTCCTGGTTTCCATGGAGAGTACTCATCCTCTAATCCAGCTAAAAAGACCCAATTAATTTCCTTGACAAGGGTGTGAGAGAACTTGTACCAAAGCCTTCCCCACAACAGTCCCTGGGGCTTCAGGATTAGGGATTTGTAAATTGCACAAGAGGAGGGCTGCTTCTTTTTCCTTAGCCTGTGTACTAGCCAATGGAATGAGATTCTCATGGTGAGAAATGTGTTTCAGCCTATTAAACATAGATTATTATTAACCTTTTGTGATAAGGTTTCTCTCCAGTCATACCATTGTTGTTTGGAGACAAAATAGTAGGAGAAACTTTGTAGGATTTTCTTTCCTCTGACACTCCTAAGGCTATCTGAAACACACAGTGAGTGAAGCCTCTCATATCTGTTGATACTGACAATGAATAATGTTGCTTGGTGGCAGAGAACAACATTTGATCATTCTGATGTTTTCTGATGCACCTGAGACTTAGAGAACAGTGTGACTAATAACTGGTCCTGNTATTTATCTTCTCAGTTTCTTTTGTTATGGTACCAGATGTAGAGGCAGTGCTGTGATATGTCAAGAAACAATAATAATTATAATCAAAAAGCTGTTTTAGCTGCTCTTTAAAATATGTTGGAATTGTACTAAATGAACACATGTTTCTATTTTTCTTATACTATACAGGGACTGCTAGACTTGGACAATACAGCTTCTCTGGAATTTAGCAACCTTGGTCAAAAAATTAAAATTTACATTTTTACATTCATTGCTATTTTTAAGCACCAAAACCAAAGTACTCTCATTTATTGAAAGTAGTCTGTCTTCTGAAATACTAAGTCAATTATGTGTAAGTGTCCAGACACGAACTCAGGTGCCTCTCTTGAGGACCCCAACAGATAGAAATCCAGAATTAATCTCTCATTATACTGTAGCTACCCTTGGTGCACACTGTCTTTCTAGTAATTTTGTGGGTTTTTCTAATGAGGGAAAATAATTGCTGAAATTACATTGGTAATTTAGATGTATTGGAAGTCTGAAAAACAACTATACCTATCTATCTAATGAGTCTCTGTCATATCTGTTGTTAGGTAAGCAGAGAATTTACAAGAAAGGTAAATGAAATTTCATACATTCTACATACTAGTCAAGTATGCTAGACTAGATGAAAATTGGATGAAGGAAATTGACAGCCAGTATGCCTGGATTGAACTTCTTCAGATATATGGCAAAACGTGTTTGCTGGTTGGCAAAACTGAGCAAGACTAATTTCAATTAGATTTTTTATTTCTAAGATTTTGAACCTTGCTTTGTGCTATGTAATTAAAATTCATGACTCACTTTTCTGCCTGTCATCACATTGAGATTTTAAGGTTTATTTACCTCAATTTTGCCTTGTACAATGAGGCATTGTTACACTAACAGGCTTTAGGTTCTACAGCAGCTGTTTGAATTTAATGGCTAGAATTATCTGAATGTATTCAACATGAAAAAAAAACACCAGCTTTTAAATAATAAACTAAAACTATATGGGTCTAATAGCCAACAGCTTGAACGATTTTTGCACCTTCTGTAAGGCTTGAACTGTATTCTTAAGTGGCAATTTATGTCACTGGTTAAGACAGGGTGATGTGATCATAAATCTTAGTTGTTGTGAAAAACACTCTTTTTTCATTTTTCTGATATGATAATTCTTTCCACTGTTGTAATTTAATTCATCACCACCTTTCTTATGTATATTCATCTATTAATATCATTTACATGAAAAATAGTAAAAATTTCTTAAAAATAATAATGAAAAAAATATCAAACAGCTCTTCAAAGGGAATTCATGTTTTTAATCAAAGTATCCTCTGCCATTTTGTCTGAATTTTGATAGTATATGTAATGAACAAAAAATAAATAGAATTCAATGCAGTCTTCCAAGGATATACTGTATCTTCTTTTCCTCCCTTTTTTTCTTTTCTTTTTTATCTGTTAAAAAATTCATAAAACATCTCTTGGATTGCAGCTGATATATTACATGTTCTTGCTCTGCATAGAGTTCTGCAGCACCTGCAAAGCTAAACTCATCTCAGGTAGCATCTATGCTACTTTTGGTGAAGCTTCTGTGACTTAAACACTGGGCAGAAAATCAGGTAAAACATGAGCATAGTTCCTGATGAGTATCCATATCACCTATCTTCGTAAAGTCTTTGAATATTGCATGGTCACTCTGCTCTAAAGAAAAAAAATATTCTGATCTTTCTGATCTTTTCCACATATTTTCATGAAACCAGACAGCTTTGGCTGGATGATGACAGCCAAAAGAGTGTGAGACATGAGGACAGACCTAAGTGTTTTAAGGGCTTCATCCTGGCTTGTCTCTCCCAGAGTAGAAACCCACTCATGTTTGTGCTAGTGAAAATAATGATCTCAGGTTTTATCTTCCAGTCAAAAAATGAATAAGACTAGAGAAGAGGTTCATGCATGGTCTCAGGTCCATTTTGGAGAGATATTTTTTAGGTACCCTATCTGCTACTAGATCTAGTTATTTTGCAAGTATTTTCAGAATTAAAAACTTTCTTCACAGGATTTAAAACTGAAGGACTGACTGGCATTAGCATAAATAGATGATGTCATACATTTCTGTATTATGCTGGCTCTGAGTTCTGTTTGTTTACCGACTTACTCCAAATCCAAATTATCACTTTGTTTTATTTTCAGTTCTTTTTTCTGTCTCTTAGATTTTTACAGAATTGCTGAGGTAGTTTAGAAAAGGGTATACATGACCTTTGACCAGGCTCAACTCAATACCAAACTGAGATTTAATATACAATGAAAACTGTTGCATTGCCCTTTATTTTTGAAAAAAAAAAAAATGGTTTTAAAGTCTTCTTTACTGAGATATAATAAAGATTTTCCTGCTTCATGTACTTGAAGGTGTGGCTAAATTAACTAAGCTAATTATAAATATCCAGAAATAAATGGAATTATTGAACAGCATAAACCATTTTGTAGTGTTATTCAAAATTATTTCTAGAAAATATTGTCTGATATTAGAAATGGAAAACCACCTTAAATTATCATTTTTTTTTTATTATATCTTACATTATTGGATAGGATTATCCTTCATCTTTTATGTTTATTTTTGAATCAACTTGTATTTTCTGCAGAAGATAGGAAATGAAGAATCTGGGCTAGACTGCTGTTTTTCAAACTAAGATATGTTGAAGTCTTCATGATTGCACTGCAGAATGGTTTCCTTACAAGTTCTTCGGTAATATAATTTTTGGTTTACCTGTCCTGCTTTTGCATTTTCACAAACAAATGTTTCATAGTAGTTGGCAAACTCTGGTGCATGATCATTTATGTCTAAAATCCGTATGAAGACAGGTATCTGGCTACTTTGTTTAGGGTTATCTGGAAAAAAAATACAATACAAAGAGATATGTATGTGAACATAATCCAATACATTTTTTTCCAATGAATATTAGAAAAATGTTCAATTCTTTGTCTTGATTATTCTAAAACAATGATATTTCATTTTCTGATGACATACATTACATATACAAAAAGTCCAGTTTATAATTGAAACCAGTTTTTCTATTATTATCTTATTTATATATAGATAGATAATATAAATTATGCTTAAATTGATTTGCATTAAAAACAGGTCACTGAGTTTTTATGGAGTTGTATTCTATATATCAATTCAACAAATGATTCATTGCAAAAGTGTTCCATGCGGTTGAGCTGTTAAGAATATTTACCTTGTCAAATCAATAAAGCAGTAAAACAGTGTCAGTCGACAACACCACCACCAAAAACACACACAAACACAAAACCACAAAAAAACCACACCAAAATTGTCCTCTCTCCCCTAACTGTAAAAAATAAAACAATAAAGTGACATATGCAGGATATGATCATCAATCATACTTCACAAACCTCCAAACTCAAGTTATCACCAGTGAGGATTCTCACACTTGAATATTGAAAATGTAGAACATGTTTGACCAAATAATGAAAAGCATTTAAGAGGAAAAAAGAAAAGATATAAAACTTTCTGAAAATGGGGATATGATTCATCTCTCCAAATTACCCAACTCCCAGACTCTTGAGCACATTACTCTGGGGGAATCTATAAGAGAATAAAGGAATGGAGAAAAGTTTTTCACTAAAATCAGCATCTGTTTCCTGCTTTGATGACTGGTGGCTCAGAAAAAAGCTAGGCAGGAGACATCCATACCTAAAAGTATCTAACAGAATAGTAAAGAATCCAGGTGAAAGATTTAGGCCCAGGTTTTACTTCAGACATGGAGGGGAAAGAATTTCCCTAGTCTTTGTTGCAAACAAAGCTATTTTCTGAGATAAGTTAAATCAGTTGAGGTGAAGCATATTTTTTTCCCATTTACATTTTTCCCATTTCCAATTTCCCAGAAATTATTCTGACAATGTATTTGTATGTAAGGGGCTTTTTTTTTTTCCTTTTTCCCCAAGGATTTCCCTAAGACTTAGCTTGGGATAGAGTGAGTACATCACACCTGCATCAAATTATTTGATGTAAATTCTCAAGGTACCAGTTAACTTGTCTTATATATACTGTGCATGGTTTTGTGGAGCTTGAGAGTTCCTAAATATATTTTAAAAATGGGCAACGTGTATCTTAAAGGAATAATTTGGAGTTTTATATGTGTGTTGAAAGATATCTATCAATAATATCTGGATAAGGGCAAAACTAATGAAACAAGATAAGCAAGCTAAACTGTAGAGTTTAATTCTCTTCTAAGTTTAAACATTCTTCTGACATACATTTTATCTTCAACTTACTGATTTCAGTTGCTATGACAGTGATGTTGTGCCAGGGAGTTTCTTCTCGGTCAAGTGGCTTTGAGAGGAATAAGGATCCATTTCCTGAATAGATGTTGAATATCCTGTCAAGGTCAGTGTGTCGATCTACAGAATATCTGTCAAGATACAGTAAAAGTGAGCAATATTGTCTCCCATTGCAGTCTCTAGTTTAGCTCACAGCCACCTCTGAAAATTTTCTAATTTTAACTGTGCTTTATCAAGAATGTTTTCTTTACAATTAACCTAAGCTTTCCCATAGCTACCTGCATGCTACAAATACTGAGAAACACTTTAAGTGAGCAGGAGAAAGAGCAAATTATTATGTGGGCGGCTTTTAGATGGATAATTGAAATGATGTTTTAGCTCATAAAGTGAATTCTGGAATAATAACCAAATATGAACTTTTTAAAATTAGATTTTTTGCAAATTAGTTGTTTCTTAGAGAACTCTGTCACCAAAGGACACATATTGTAGGAAGTATTATATTGCATATAACAAGGAAGTATTAACTTATAAAATCTATTTTTGAGGTGTCACAAGACCACAAAACTCAAAAGAAAATCTTTCAATTAATTGCTCTTTAGGATGAAATTTCTTAAAATCTTGTTTTATGAAACTTGTTTTTGCTTTATTCTTACCCAGTAAGGAAAAAACTTGTTTTACAGATGTTTTTTAATTGGCTGAATACATGGCAGTCATTATCAGGTTAAACTGAGATTTTACACATATTTAACTTTAAAACATTTTATTTTCTTCCTCCTTTCACACCTCCTACCTCAAAGCATACTACTGCAGGACAAAGAAGGATTGTTCAGAAATGCAGAGATCAATTTTTGTAATCACTTGCACAGTAAATACACAAATTTAAGTTCTCTGTTTGCCACTGCAGATAATAGTAGCAGATTGGTAACAATTACAGAAATTTCACAGTGCTGAACTCCTGCTTCTGATTGTTATGACTTTCTTGCAATCATTTCTTATTCAATATACTGTGATCATTAAATAGTTAGTCTGTGGAACATGGATGTTATGTACAGAAGTCTGACTGTTATCAAGTATCAGGGAGCATAGAAATACACCATTTTGAGTGTTTTGCATGGTATAAAAGAATAATTTTATGAACAACTTGGTGAAACTACTAGAACACACTGGCAATTAAATGTTGACCTCTCCTTTCTTTTTACCTGGTGCCTAGAGACTGTTCTTACAAAGCATTGTCTGCACTGCTCATTGTGCTAATTGTATTTGCCTTCACAAGCTCACATAGATATTTCTCTTTTTTTCACTTTTTAACAGCACTCGTGTGCTTAATTACCCAAACAGCCTCTTAATACCTTGCACTCTCATCATTCTCTGCGCATGGGACTTGACCGACATCCAAAGAATTTTATATTGTGTAATGGCTTACTTTATTGCATTCTTTGCTATATCTGGATCTTGGGCTACAATTTGCCCAATAATGCTTCCTTCCTTGGCGTCTTCATCTACCTCTATTAAATACCAGGGTCTGCTGAACACTGGAGGTTCATCAGTGTCTTCAACAGAGATTTTGACTAAAGCCGTGTCTTTGAATGGCCCCAGCTGAAGAAAACGAGGATCAGGATGAGTGTTGGTTGCTTCTATTCTTAGGGTATATAACACCTTGTTTTCAAAATCCAGACGCTGAGGAGCAAATAATAAAGAAAATTGCATCAATTTACAAAAGAATGTAAGTTTTATAACACTGAATCAGAAGGTGAAACATCTTTAGGAGTAAAATCTTTAAATTTTAATCCATCTTGGGGAAGATGAAGGATATTAGGTCTTATTTTGGGCATTTAGAACATAATTATTATTACAGGATAGCAAGGCATGATCCTCTGCCTGTTAATTTTTCAGGTTCCTGAAAACAACAGAAGTCTTTGACTTATATAAAATTAGAAAGAAACAGGGAAGTTTTACTCAGTCCACATCAAGGAGTTATGTAAATTCTTACTTGTCTTATCTCACTGGCAGTAAAAAGAGCAATTTTTCCATTTCTTAAAATCTTAAATTTATTTTTTTCTTTACTTTCTTTTACCCATTACCATCTACCCTTGCCTGTTTGGCACTAGGAGCAATGCAGACTTGTCCCTAGTCTCCAAGTTCCTCAATAAAAAGAAAACCTGTGGTGAAGCTTGATTTTCAGTCTAAATGACATTTACATTATGTATATCCATATACAGATATGTAGGTAGATATTCATACATACATATACATAAACAAGTGTATGTGTTTCCAAATATATTTATAGATCTGTATTTTATTTATAGGTATTTATCAATTAATGTTACTGATTTATTTAATAACACTAGGATCAAAAAGAGTGTTCAGAGTCTAACAGGCTGAATTCTGAAAAACAACCAATAAATCTGTCAGATACGGTATTTTGAATTAAATTTCTGCGAATGTCTTTGCTCTTTGGAGTTTCACTGGCATCATGTGTAACAACTGAAATATCACCAAGACTGAACTTAAACCAAGACAGACTTTAGATACTGGAGGTAACTGTCTGTTGAACAGATTAGAGAGGGAGAGTTTAGCCTTGGCCGTGCAAATTCATCAAGCTCCAGATAAGCCTCCCACTCTTGTAAGTCTTACCACAGCAATCAGCTGATAAACCCCACTGTGAACTGAACCCCTCCAAGTTTTCACAGCACTAATTCAAAAGTACTGTGTGTGAGATTCACACAGTATTGAGCAGACAGCAGCCACTGAAATATTGCTTTATGTGAAGTGACATGCCAGTAAATTTCCCTTGAGACTTGAAAATAACAGATACCTGCTGAAGAAAGAGAAGAACGAAACTAATACAACAGCTCCTTGGCAACCTGACCCCTTGTGAGATCTACCCTCCCTTCCCCTGGAAAAAGAAAAATAACCGTAACAACTGGAGAGCTAAGTACATATAAAAGAGAGGGAGAAAAAATAAACCTTTTTGACAGTTATAATCCCTTCCTGTGTGTCCTTGTCAGTGATGATATCAAACATGTCTGATCCATCCCCATTGGAAATGCTATACTCAATCTCTGCATTTTCTCCCACATCGGGGTCATTGGCTTTAATTCTGCCAAGAGGAGTCCCAGGTGGTGCTGATTCAGGAGAGCTGAACTGGTATGAGCCTGGAAGAGCAAAATCAAGCATTTATTGTTTTGAGAAACTTTTTTTCTTTTTTTCTGAATAAAAATCATCTTCAATTTCACCTAGATTTTTTAAGTAACTTGCAGTTCCAAATACTGTAAGAAAAATGCTGCTAGTCGTCACACTAAACTTTAAAACAGGATTCAGATTTGCTTGACAAACTGTCACAAAAAATTCAAGGTATTCTTCAAAGCCATTTAATACTGTGTTTTTTTTCTTTTTTGATTCGGTTTTAAGGGACAGAGGTGTTAAACAATAAGGTACCAGTTCTTACCCTGATTATTAACACTATATATATATATACATATATATTTCTCTTGAAATGTTCCTAGATAAATTTAGAAATAAAAAAGGATTTTGTTTTGCTTTCTTAAGGTAGAAGAGTTGTAGAAATCAGTGAGGATTTTGGAAATAGACTAAAATAGAGTTGCCTTTTCTTTTAGTTATTTTGAAATATATTCAAGTAAGTGTTCTGTTTGAAAATAACTAATTCATCTGTTATTGATAATACATACTAAAGAGTCATTGTACAGAACACTTGGATACACGTTCATGTTAATTTCTATTGTTGTTTTTATAACAGAGTCTTCTAGAAAAAAATCCAATTCCACAGACACCACTTTGCTTGTGTGTATGAAAAGTGAATTCATATGTATTTTCTGACAACATTTTTAATAAGAAATCTGATTTTTAAGACATGCTGTAGCTGAAAAATTATTAATCAGATGGATTTCTTGACCAGTAAGAAGCAGATATTGAAGACATTTCATCACTAACAAGACAAAAAAAAAAATTCTAATTCAGTATTTTGTATTATTTGTTACCAAGAAAATGTTAAATATATATATATATATATATAATCCACATCTGATGGGTTCAGGTTTTGCACATAAGAAGCCAAATTCGGATGTCTCTTTTGATCTGTTTTTTTCATGTAAATTCACATTACTTTACTGAGTGAAGTAGTAACGTTGGAGCAATACCTTAAGAATCTGACAAAATTAGCACCTATATAAAATGTACAACTCTTATTCAAAGGATCCAATAAGGACCCATATAAATTGCGTTGGCTTGTAGTAAAGCATAGTCAGCTCTCTTAGTTGCAACAACCCTATTTCCTATATTTACTTGTCCTTTGCTTTTTAAGACACCTAAAGGATCCTGAATACTTCATTCAATACAAGGAATATATCAAAATTCAGAGTGCGGAATGAGTTTCTGTCCCCAGTTGTAAAGACTAAGTACAAAAGAGAGTTATTGAAAATACCTTATATTTACATAGATGTATAGCAAAATGGAAGCTAATGCTTGATGCTAAATTGTTATTGCTGTCACAAATTCAAGGTTGTAAGTGAAAGCTCAGCAGTAGGCCATCCATGCAGGCTAAAATGCATACTGTTACCTCAAACCAGTCTGCAAATGGGATGAAAGGTAGGATTCCTGGCAGCTAAACCATGAGTTTCAAGCCTTGAACTCTTGACAAATTCAAGGATTTGGCAGCTGAGCCAATCCTACCATAAGAACAGATTCAATCATGGTACTTACTACCCCTTCCAGATAAATACGTCCTTTCAGTGCTTGTTCATTTGAAAGCATTCCTATTTCTGTGACGCTGTGTGAGTGCCATACATGTTCAGCATGTGAGATGGACATTTGATTTTAGAGTACAATAGAATTCAAAATGTGTAAGGTTTACACTCTAGTACCATTTAAATTCCATTTAGGCTATGTCTTCTAATTTTCCATGACTACTCTCAGGAAACAAAACAAAATAGAAAATACTTCTTCTTGGGGCATTCTGAAAAACCACTACTTCACAGTGCCATTTTAATTTCTCCAGTCCCTCTAAGAAATTATTTTTTTGGTTCTTAAATACCTTGATATTAACTGGTGTTGCTTGCAACTGCTATTCATTCTCTACTTTGGGCAAAATTTTTACTTATTGTTGCCTCACATAAGAGAAAATTGAGACAAATGTTTTTTGTAAAAAAAACCTTCCAGAACAGATAGTTCCAGAACAAACAGTTTTTTGAAGGTGTGCCCATCTTCATAACTACCTAAGAAGAAATTAAATCTGCCTGATGTTTCTCTTCCTTTAATTTCCTAGAAAGTATTAAAAACCACCCTGCTGAGGAGAACGAAAATGAAAGGGAAGGGTCATCAGCTCAACTGAAATTGCAAAATTGGAAGGTCCAACAACAGGCCTTCTGCAGGCCACACTATGTATTTCAGGGATGTTCAAAGTAGAATACTTCACAGAATATTGTATGAGGCATCAAACTGTGTAAATTTCTCTAAAAGTACCCATCCCAAAGTTTACTGAAACAATCAGAAAAGCTTTCATAGACTTGAAGCTTCAGTTAATTCTGAAAGAGAATCATGAGGAGCACAGGCTAAGGGAGCTGGAAACCTTAAATTATTTTGCAGTCCTATACTTTCTTCATTATTTTATTTTATTCAACAGTGAGACTTACAATGCAATGTGCCACTATAAATTACAGCTTAGGTTCCAGAATTCCTATTTGCTGAAATATTCTAGTCTACATCTAGTCTACATGCTATACATGTTTAAAAAGTATCCCCTTATGAAGCTGAACAGGAAGTGTGGTTAAAAATTACTGTTTGAATCTATGGTGTGAAGGTGATCCTCATCAAGTGAACTCTGAATGTGAATTGAAATTGTCTTTTCTTTATGGCAGTTGCAAGACTTCCCCTCCCCTCTCTTCTTTTAAAGGAATGTGTTATCATGGATTGAGATTAAAACTGTAATTTATAATTCCAAGGAACTGCTCTTCCATGAGGTCAGAGTTTTCTTTTTTTTTTCTTTTTTTTTTTTTTTTTTTTTTTTTTTTTTTTTTTTTTTTTTTTTTTTTTTTTTTTTTTTCTTTTCTTTTTTTTTTCTTTTTCTTTTTTTAATCTGCACTAGGTTGAACAGTTTGTACTACTCTGGATGTACTTATTGCCATGGTACTGAAGTGCTTTTCAAGTCCAGGAGAGCATTTTATAAATCAGCTCTCTTTGTTCAGTCCTTAGTGGATCTGTAAAGAGAGTCAGGTCTCTCATCAGTGTGAACAAGCAATTCAAATTTTATTATGTGGACAGTTTTCTGGCAGGCACTGAACTAAGGCTATAAATTTCTCCTATCTGCAGCCTATCAAACAGTTATCAGACACTGACTGTAACAACATCAGATTGGATTTAAACACTGTTTTAGGATGAAACGGTCTGTAGTGTGTTACTCTGAAATTTTCTGTTGTGCAGCTTTCTCCCATTTACCTTTTTTACTCTTTCTTCTACAAAGATACTTTTAAAAAATATATTTTATTGTGTCAAACTGGCCTAAATTACTAAAATCACTCAAGAATTGAACACAGTTTACAAGTACCTAAACTAAATGCTTTAAACTGCCAGCAGAACATAGGACCTGATCAACTCTGCCTGTGCAAGTCAGAACATTAGAAAATCTGCTATGTATTTGCTTGCCTCAGCACATGGACCTAAAAGTGTTTCCAAGAAGAGATCCTTATGTTTTGTAGTTAAATTCCTCTAAAGTCCCTGCAGTTGGACTAAATTATTATTACAGTTCATATTTCTGTAAACAGAGTAAGAATGAGAAGTTTATCATTCCAATAAATAATTTGATATTAAGAAAAAAAGTAGGCAGATATTAACATTTGCCCTAATAACGCTGCAAAATAAAGAGACACAGCAGTGGGTAAGTACTACAAAAACAGTGATAAAAAAGAAACTTCCAGATGGCCAAAGCAAACCAGCTGATTTTTAAATAGTTCTTTGGAAAACCAAGCTATTAGATGCTCCATACTCTGTGGGAAGCGAGGTGGATTGTCGTTGACGTCAGTCAGGGTGATGTTCACGGTGGTGGTTCCTGATAATCCACCCATCTGGCCTCCCATGTCCTTTGCCTGGATAACCACTTGGTATTGCTCTCTGTTTTCTCTGCTCATGTCTGGTAAAGCAGTCTTGATTATGCCTTGAAGGAGTGAAAAAAAGGAGAGACAGAGAGGTGAAGGAGAAGCCCCATCCACTATAANNAAAAAGAAAAAAGAAGAGATAGAGTGATGAAGAACCATCCACCATAATCTCAGAGCTCTTAGATGGATTCATATCACATACACAGTGCAGATGATAATACATAGCAATCACAACAAGATATACTGCAATAATCCTTTCAATCTATGAATACTTTAATGTGATTTTAAGAAAAAAAAAGTAATAGACACATTATTCATTGTTTTTGTTTTACTAAATCAATTTGATTCATGTTTTAATGACAAAAATACCAATTTGTTCATCAAATTAATGACATTTTTCAGTTCCTATCCCCAGTTATTATTTATTATTGTGTAATCTCCAGCCCTGGTGACATTCTGATGTTATAGTACAAGGCTGAACTCTAACATGCCCAGGATTTATTATTCTGAGCTGTAACAGATAATTGATTGTGATTCTCAGTGATGTCCAATGTGACTCAGCTGGAGCTAGAGCTTGCAAAAGAATTGGACAAGATTCTAAAATTAGTTTTGAAAAATCTTTTATGAGGTGTCCAATTTGAAGAATTTCATAACTTTAATTTAAGTCTCAAACACTTTTGAGGTACACAAAAAGAATAAGGTTCTCAGGTAAAAAAAAACCAAAAAAACAACAAAAAATGGTGCTGTACACCACTTTTCATTAAAACTCCTTTTAGAAAATCAAACAAAACTTTTAGCTTTGTTTTTTTTAATTAATTTTATTTAGAAGGGTGGTGGTTTTTTAAACCTGTAGTGATGAGAGCTTTCTCTTCTGAAGTGGGAAAATATAATTATAGTTTCCTTTTTCTGCTTGGAGGAGTCACAACCCTGCCCTTTCTCTCCCAGAAGAAGGCTCTCATTATAATCTTGGTTTGATATTACATACACATACACACACACACACACACAAAAAAAAAAAAAAAAAAAAAAGGAAAA
>VXBR01011036.1:148815-197011 GCA_013400215.1 Cisticola juncidis
TTTTTTTTTTTTTTTTTTACAAAAGGGAAATCTATAATTTCAAAATGCATTTTTGATTCTGACTTTGTTTTTCGTAGTATTTCAGAACAATTCAAATGTCTGATTTTCAGAAAAAATAAAAAGGCTTTGGCTTTGTCTGGCCAGTGTAAAGTAGTTAAAATGAAAGTCTGAAAATGCTTAAACAGATTTTTTTTTTTTTACATGAGACAGCTTCATTTCTATTTTTACTTTTAATTTTTAAATCTACTTTTGTCAAAACTGATGATTATTGAAAAGTTCTGACTTTTACAGAGGAGTTTTGTCTATGTATGTGTAGAAAGTCTGTTTCATTTTCAGAAATAGAAGACCAGCTGGGATAAGTGGAGAGGCAGGAAGGACTTTATCTCCCTAAAGGAGAAGCTTTTATGCTTGCTTCCTGTTTTCAAACACAATGGCAATCTGCTGTTCGTCAAGTTTATTTACAGGGGGAAGATTTTAGCAGAAGGTTACTTTTACAAGTGAAAAAGATTTGGGTAAGCTCTGGAAAACCTCCGGAGACAAAATTGAGAATTTTGTATGTCTAGAAGCCCAAGGAAGATGAATGGACATGTAGTTTGCTCAGACAACAGCAACTACAAGGATTAGGCATAGACTGGAGATGCCCCTGCTGAAAATATGAGTGAAATTTTAAGTGAGCTACAGAAATTTTGAGGGTTTTAAATCACTTCTGTCTTTGAGAGAAGGTTTTTCTCTCTGGATAGTAGTCTGAGCTTGGGCAATGAACCAGACAAATGATGAACTAGGGGCTATGTGGCACTACCCAAGCCTAAAACATTTAGAGAGCCATTGAGCTCACCACTAAATGTCTCATTACCACATCAGCTGACTGACATCACTTCTGACTACTTTGTATTTAATGGACAGGACTAAATAAGGTTGAGATACAACTCTTACATTTTGATTGGAAGAAAAGTCTACCTAGAAAGCTGAAAGGATAGTGAATTCTGCTCTTTTGTACATGACCACAATTTAGTGGGGCTTTCACTAGATTGGTCTTCCTTTAATGTAGAAAGGGCCAGAAGGCTGGTAGCATGAAAGATTTCATAGAACAAAAGAAAAGAGCAAATAAAAGCAGAAAAGGAGTAAGTTTTAACAGGTAAATAGATACATAATTGAAGGCAGAAGAGTAGTAAATGAGCATGACCAAGAAAAAAAAAAATAAAATAAAATAAAAGCGCCCACTTAGAACAAGTAAGCAACCTGAAGAACTAGACTCAAAAGAGTAATAACATTAAAATGAAAAGGAGTGTAAAGGACCTTATGATGTAGTTAATTTCATAAAAAGACAAAAGAGAGGAGGTAAAAACATGGCATAAAAGGAGACATGTAATAAATGATTCATAAATTACATTTTACCAAGTTAATAATTTTTCAGTAATCTATTGCGTAGTTATGAGGTGAAGCTTAATTTTACTTGAAAGCCTGTTGTGTTACTTTTGTGGTTCTTGTCACACAAATTTTTTGACTGAGAAACTAGTTGAAATACTAGCTACTGCACATGGTTACTGTGCCCTTGTTTTTGATATCCACTGATCTCCCCCAAGAATCACAAACTTTGAACCACTGTGGTGTAGGTAAAGAGTCACTGCAATCCTTGCTAATGTGACTAAAAATAATGTGTGAGAGATTCAAGAAAACCAAGCTATGCTGCCTACTGTAGCCTTACTTTCCCTCAGAACTATGTTTTCCTCTCCATTTCAGTACATATCAGCAAAAAACACTCATTTCAGAAATACGAGATGCTATTTTTGCACACCTTTACTTCAGAAACAGTACTTTATATTTTGTAAACAAAATGAGGAAATAATGTTCCTAATTTCTTGTGTGTGTTGCATCTGGATGGTTGGGGTTTTGTTAATTGCATCCTTTCCTATGTGAAAAAGAAACCTCAGTTGAGATTATGTTAGGAGAACTTGCATTAGAGAAGGAACCGAGCACTAATGACTGTGTCTCACCACACAGAGAGGTGTAATGTGACTGAACTGCTCTGTCTATAATCTGCCTGCCCTTGCCAGTGAGTACAATACATGCACCATTGTAACGTAATGTCAGAATCTCAACCACCAAATAAAGGCTAAAGCTGAACAAAGCCTCCAGCCCTCACCCTCCCTCTGTTTGATACCTTGATACAGTAACTTTAGTTTTCCTTTCCCAGTAATTATAACTGCATCAGATGCCCTGCATGAGGATTTGAAAAGCATTATGGATGCAATAACAAGTGGGAAAAAGTAAAAAGAATGAGGAATAATTTGAAGGACTTGTGAGTGAGCAACTCTGTGCAAGTTTATTCTTCTGTGAAACTCCTTTTTCCCTTTATCACCATAAAGTAACTTCTGAAACAGTAATACTGATGCAATGAAATGACAGAGATGAAACAGAGGAAAGAGTAGTCAGACTCTTTCAAGTGTTAACATTGATTGGCTTTTACATTTAATTTTCTAATGATTAAAGAGGTACAGTGCATAACGATCTGCCATCCTAACAAATGAACTGCAGCTTAGAAGTCTTGATTTTGTTCAATATGCTGTACATCTTTAAAATTAGATAACACCTTTTTATAAGGCAGAAAAAGTGTCTACAGTCTATGTTTAAAAATACATTAAATTCCAATTAAAATACTTAATCACAGAATTATCCTCAAATTTTTGATTCAAAATACTGGTGAAATTCACTGGTAGTATGTTTCTGAGTCTGAAGCTGCTGTATGTACAGAGGGTTGATCCAGCTAGAAGTAGTTGCTAATGATTTTGATGTGTTGAAGAAACCACAAGTTATGCTGTAATATGGCCATAAATTACTCTGGTTACTCCTAATTTGCCCACAGGGGATGTGGAAATAAACCACCTGTATGAACTGGCAGCTGCCCTCCATGACAGCTCAATCACAACTACTCCACCACTTGTTTCCTTTCTACAGATAGTGGTAATTTTCATCCTATGCCCCATCTTGATTTCTGCAATACTCCAAGAGAGAAACAACATTCAGTTGCTTTTATGATTAAACATAGGAAGATTTTATCCTGTTGATCCTATTAGGAGAAACAGTAGTTCATAAAGGCTGCAGCATGTTTACCTCTTGGTTAAAAATTCCTACTTCTACCCAACTGTTTCAAAGAAGGTTTTAGTTTTATTTACAGTTTTTCTTTTTTTTTTTTTTTTTTTTTTTTTTTTTTATTTAATTTTTTAAAAATTTTTTTTTTTTTTTTTTTTTTTTTTTTTTTTTTTTTTTTTTTTTTTTTTTTTTTTTTTTTAATATGACTTAATCATATAAACATTATTTCCTCATTACTCTTAGCTTCCTTCGTTCATGTAGTACATCTGCTTTGCTGTTTTCTCAAAAGCAGTTATGGTTCTACAAACAATTTCTAAAGTTCTCACTTAAAAGAAAAAAAAATCAAGCCTAAAAGAAACAGTTCTCAAAGTTTCAGTTCTGATGTACATGCCTGTATTGTTGTGTATTTTGCAATGCAACACCAAAAGTTATGATTTGTTGAGAAGGAACAAGTTAACTTTCTGCAACTATTTCTCATTTGCTCTTTTTTTTTTAAGCTCAGCTTATGTGTCCTTTGTGAGTTTTTGAATTTCTATCTATGAATAAGAATTAGAAACTTACTCTCAATTTCACTTACAAAATTAGTCTATAATACAAATTAATGGAAACCTTTACAAAGTTTGTACTTCTGCCAGCTCTGCAAACGGGTACATTTTAACTCCACATGGGAATCTCTATTATGACGATGAGAAAGTACATAATTTTTATGATGACAGGCTGGCTTCATCTTTCTGTTACTGGGGATCATTTTTGCCATCTCTGGGAACTCCTATTTGGTTAGTGATAAAGTTTGTCTCTTTAAGCAATAATACAGCTGCAGAAAACAGCAATTTCCATAAAAATGTAGTCAATGAAGTTATTATGGCAGCCCCAGATTTACATTAGTTTATAATATGTTATTCATAAAAATCTCTTACTTCTGTCATGTTTAGATACTCTGGATGTTTGTTGAAATAACAATAAAGACCTACAGTTTTGAGAAATGGAGTTTAAAACTAAGCAATTAATGAAATTCCAAGATTATCTCAATTACTGGCTTTTTAAAGTTACATTTATTAGACTGCCATTTTCACACAAAAGCAGAACACTTCTAGAGTGTACATGCATATATGTAAGTAAATACAGATGTAAGTATATTTATATGTGTGGGTGTATTAATGCAGGTCTAGAATATTAAGTAGGGTCAATCAAGAGGCTTTTCTATTATTATTTCTTGACATTTCATTTATCTTCAAAAGTGTTTCAACACCTTAAGTATAATGTGTCAAATGATTCAAAGGAAAAAGTGTTCTGCTAAAGACTGTTGAATTTCCACTGTGTCTGCAAATCAAATGGAAGTTCATTGGCTATTTAGTGCGATCATTTGGACATATCTCACAGATGGGCATGTTTCTAGTTGAAAGAGTTTAAAGGTGTTAACTACAAATTTCTTGCTTGGGAAATACTCTTAAAAATGTGAGAGCAAATTTGAAAATGCTTAGACACTGTGGTGATTAGGACTCATTGAAAATTAATTTGGTATATGTATTTAAACTGTTTGTTTATTTTCCTCAGGTAAGCACACCTTCCTGATAGCCAAGGTGTCTTTTAAAATTATAGTCATGAAGTCAGTAAGTATCAGCCTTCTGGACCATGAAATATTATTTTTTAACCTTCCTCTCTCTTAAACCACCTCTCTGAACTAAAGAGGTGGCTACCCTTTAGGTGTGCAGTAATATTTTTTCACGACTGTCACATATTTTGACTTTATGAGGAAATAAACTTTCAATTTTTTTTACCATCTATATAGCCTTATATATCAATGGCTATTTATCATTTGTCTTGGGGTAGAATGCAGTAACTGTTATTGAGCTGGTTTTCTGGCAGGAAGCTTTGATGAGAATTTGTGGTTTATTGGCAGTTAAATGCAAGATATTCACACATGTACATACTTCAGGGGACATTAAGTTAGATTATATTGCTCTAGTTTGTTGGGGGTGTTGTTTGTTGTTAATCTCCAATTAGCTGTGAGCAATGTATTTTGAATATGAAGATATGAACAACTTTCATAAGGAATAAAAATGATACACAGATCTTAATCATGCTTGATCTTCATTTTACAGTGTCACACATCTATGAGACTATAGGAAAAAGCTATTCTGGAAAGTGTTCTGAGGCATCTGGTAAGATAAATTAAGTAAATATGAACATCAGGAATGCTGTCTTTGTGGAAACTTACAGATGTGCATTTTGTGAGATATTGAGAAAAATACATGAGGAGTGCTGTAATCTCTTTGTTCTCATGCTTACTAAAAGAAGAGTAACAGTGGGAATAATATAAAACACTTTTCAAATAAGCAGAACCTTCTTACCTTCATTTTCCTGACTCTCTGAAGGCTGTGTATGGTACAGAAAGTTTCCAAAATGACTATATGATTGGCAAGAAGGAAAAATGCTGTTTTATAATGGAATTTAAGTCACAGTATTCACTGAACTAAGAAAAGCACACGTGTAACTGCCATTCCTATAATTAAGCTTGTGTGGTGCTAAAAACTTGTAATCAATTATCATACCTATTTTAATGATTTTACTGAAAATATATTAAAATATTCATCTGATGTGTGTGTATATATATGTATATACAGGCACATTTTAGATGAGAAATTTTCTTATTTAATAAAACAGTATCCATTATGAACAGATGCTGTAATAATGCATCTTATTACATTAAGATAAAGTAATAATGTAATATCTGTTAAGGTGAATAGTGGGCTTCTTGGGGGTGAGTAATGCTCTTTTCCTGTGTTTTCTACTCTTAGGCTGCTAGTATTCTGTAGCTAAATAATTTTTAATTGAAGTGGTACTGATAATTCAGATTTATGTGAGATAAAGCTTTAACTTCCCAGTAACCCTGAGGATTAGGGTGGAATGAGATAGCTCGCAAAAACATGTATAAAGGATAAATGAAGGTTTTGGAACCTAGACCATTAAAGACTGAAAATTATGTCAAAATATCTTCATGTGTGTGTTCTCTGTGTGATTAGTTAATTCATATTATATTGGAAAAATATATTTTATCTTGAACCCAAACATGATCTGTTGTATTTTATTTATATATTTTAGAGATTCTTAGGAGTTATGCAGAAATCTGGTAGGAAAAATTAACTAATCAAACCAAGCCCACAGAAACAACCCTGTCTTTGTGTTTTAGTTTCAAAATAGATGTATGCAGGTGTTAGCATGACTAAAAAAAAGAAAAAAACAAAACCTCAACTTTACAGACAGCTGCAAAATATTAACAACTAAGTACTCAGGCATTCAGAAAGCTGTATTAAAAAAATTATTCTGCATTCAGTAGATTAGACTAAGTAAGCATCCCAGGTGGGCTTTATCTTAACAAAGATTTTTTTTAAAATATACTTCTCAATGTAATTTGAAAAATGTTTTTTATGGCTACATACAAAAAGATCTTAAGGAGATTTACTTTTTATCTAGTTAATTTCAATTCCTGACAGATCTGTGTAACCAGCCTTCCTGGCCAACTGCAGAACCAACACTTGAAAAATTTCATTCTCAAAATTAATTTAAATTAAGAAAAGCTTTTTTTTTTCAGACGCCTAAAAGAGCACAAGGAACATAATTACATGGTTTCAGAAAAGAACTCTGTGCATTAGCTTGATATAAACAATGACACTAATGTTAGCACTTTTAATGCATAATCTGTCCTTAGACAATCTCTCCCCTCCAATACTAAGATGTTTAATTTAATGTCTGGCATATTTCAATTGTAATGAAGGCTGTAACACACATATGCCTCTGTTTGACATGTTCCTTCTGAAAAAGACGCAGGGGTTCCTAATATTAGTACTGTTAATTAGTGCCAGCTATTCCAGTCCTTAGTACCAGTAGTTCAATGGCTGCAGGCTTCAATATGGTCCCATAAACATGAGAAGGGTCTCACTGCAAGTCTTATTTTGTGGCACGTCTGAAAAGAAGGAAAGTTATTTGGTGCTTGGTAGCTTCAAAGGCTCATAAGGGGATAAATTAGGTGTCTATAAACCGGTATCATGCATAGGAATTCTATTTACTGTGGCTCTGAAAACAGGCTGCTCATGGTTGTGAATAGCAACAAGTTCGTATCACAGGATGTATAGAAACCTGTGCGTTCATATCAAGAGTTTTATGCACTGGCTGAAGCAACACGCTGCTTCAGAATGTATGTGGTATTTTTGGTTTTCAGATGTGAAGCCATGAAAGATGATAGGATTTAACATCTGATCAGAGGGACAGCATCTCTAATCAGGTAGACCATATCCCATTGTATTGCCCTGCAGTGTAAGCAGAAGTGCTGAGGTAAAGAATGTGGAAGCATTACAGTTCTGCTCACAGATTGTGGTGTTATAGCTGAAAATCTAATGAAATAAAAGTAAGGAAAATGAATGCACCAAAAATATTTAGTGTAGGTGTGTGACAGGAACTTTTAATGCTAGTTTTAAGCTCTAATTTAGAGATGTGCAGGTCTCTGTTTTGGAGTAGGGGAGTGTTTAGTGTTTTGGGCTCTTTTGTCTTTTTTCCATTTTGTTTTGTTGTTAATGTACACAGATAATGGGAAAACAAACAAACAAAAAAAAGTTGCAATAATGTAGCCAGGTAAACAGTTTTACAATGAATCATTTCACAGAGATAGAAAAGGGAGGCACATTTAACACAATCCAGGTCTGAGCATTCCCTCTGGCAACATGACTGTCATTCCAAGGCTATAATTTCAATGTCCATTGCTGCAGTAGCTGAACTTTTTATGGCATATCTATGGAACAGAGCTGTTCTAATCTTCTACGGAGTAGTAGTAAATTGAGTTTAAATGAGTTTGTAGTCAGCTTAAAACTGCATCTCCAAAGTTTAGACCAATTAGCTGACGAATCACAAAGTAAGTCCCATATAGTGTTATACAAGTCATCTATCCTGATACTAATTGCTGTGTTTGAACTTTGTCGTGGTTTGAACTGGAAGTGAGTTTTTTTGGAAGTAGTGGTCAAACCAATCAGTCCTTAGGTCTGAATATTGGCACCTTTGTTGGCCGCTAAGAGTGTGGACACGCCCCTGAGGACACAAGGGGTTAAAAGCAGGATTTCCCAGGAGAACTTCCTCTTTTCCTGTCTTCGCTTCTCTGGAGAGGGAGCTTCTTCTCCCCTCCTCTGCCAGGCCTGGCTAGGCCGGGTGGAGGAGGGGAGCAAGGTGGGCCTGGCTGAGCAAGGTGGGCCCCGGGGTGGGGAACAGAGGGAGCTGGACTGGAGCTGGTCCAGCTTCCATCTGGAATGGAGGGGTGGAGGGAGAACTTTGGAGGTGCCTTCCGTCCCCCTCCCCGTCCCATCCCGTTCCCCCCCGCTCCCAGGTCCCGTCTCTCTCCCCCCACAGGGAGAAGGTGCCGAGCTGGAGCTGCGTGTGGGAGCTGCAGTGCCTGAGACTGCCTGAGCCTGACCTTGCTGGGAGATAAAGCTTTTAACTCTTTCTAAGGCAGAAGAGAGCTGTCCCTAGACACTGTATTCTCATAGTTGGTTTTAGGAGAGAGAGGACAGCCTGGGACCCAGATGGTAACGGGAGATGAAGAGAAGCCCCTTCGATTGCCAGAATGAAGAGGAGTGGCCTTTTGGCTGGACTTTTCCTGCCTAATGATAGCCATAGACGGACCCTGGACCCTCCTGATTATAAATAAGACTGTGTTTGGGTGGATGCTTTTTGGCACAAAACCAGAGATGTTGTGGCCTATTCTTGGAACCCACGGCCCCAGGGGTAAATGGGGGGGACCTGAGTCCCAAAATGAGAAGATGGCCAGTTTTTGGTATTTGGCTAAACATCCTTAAAAGAGCCCTGTTGCAGTTTGGGTCCATGGATGGCAGTGAGAGTGCTGGACATGGAAAGGAGGGTGTCACCCTGGCAGACTCCGGGCGGTGCCATGGGTGACGTGGGAACACGGGATGGTGGACCTGTGTTTCTTAGGGGGCGTCTGTGGTGCGGGAAAGACTCCTCTTGTTCTGGATGGAATGAGGATTGCTTGTTTTTAAAGGATGATGGTTAGGATTGGGAACCCAGGGTTGTTGAGGGATTAAGTAAGTAGATGAAGGTAATGTGCTGGAGTCAACTATGTGAGCATGGATGAAATGGAAACTGGGGGGGAGGAGAGGCAGTGTTCTGGGAGGTTTTCTCTTCTGGTTTTGGGTGGTTGGGTTTTCTTTTCCTTTGCTATTGTCCACTGTTATGTAGTTTAATAAATTGTCTTTCTGTTTCAAGTATTAGGCCTGCTCTGCTCTGTTCTTGATCACATCTCACAGTAGTTCATTAGATAGAATACACACTCATGGGTGCATTGGGATTTTGTCCAGTGTCAACCCATGACAAACTTCTGGCACCTTATTCCTTCCTAGTACTAATACTTTAGATCAGAACAATATAAAAGGTCAGCATGTGGCAGTCTAAGGGAGCTCAGATGAGGTCACAGACTGAAAGCAAGTTGCTTAGTTCTCATGGGACAGAAAAAAAAAATACTTTCTTGTGTTAGCAGCAAACACTAATTACTTTTACTTGCTGACAGCACTTCTACAAAACTCTGATTTCTTGTAGCACCAAGAGTCAGCTGTTACTCATAGCAGGGGACTAAATGGTTCTGGTTTTCCCATTGTTCTGCCTCCGACTTGTGGTGTCTTAAGAAGAAACAAAATGTGTCTCCATTGCAAAATAAAAAAAAAAAAGAAAAGAAAGAAACTGGGGAATCCTGTTTAGGTTAGAAGGATTTTGTGGCTGAAGAGAAATGGATATGTCAAGTGATTCTTCAGCTAAGGTTACACATGGATTTAAGAGTCTCACCTGCTTTTACCTGCTATATTTTGCATATCCCTGCCAATTCCCTATCACTAGCTCTGGCATCTAACCTCAAGTGATCTGAGCCAGGGAACAGAAGCAGTAGAAAGAGAATATTGACCTTGAACAATCCATCTTTATGATTTAGCTCTTTAACCTTCTTTTTCCTGGTCCCGAGGACAGTGGGAAAAAGATAAGAGAGCACACCTGGGAGGGAACCGAGAGACCTAAAGGAGACAAAGAGTGCCACTCCTTTTTCTGTAGCTTGAGATTTATCTGCAATAAATTTGCAAATTATTTGAATTCTTCACAAAGATGTTACAGATGTTTTCTATCTGAGCTTCTGTGGAGCCTTTGACATGGTCCCCCAAAGCATTCCCTCTCTAAATTGGAGAGAGGGGTTTGATAGGTGGACTGTTAGATGCATCATGAATTGGTAGGGCAGTTACATCCAGTGTGTAGAGGTCAATGCCTCAGTGTTCCAATGGACATCAGTGACAAGTGGTGTCCCTCTGGAGTGTGCTGGCACCAGTGTAATTTAATAATTAATGACATAGACAAAGAGATCAAGGGTAGCCTCAGCAGACTTGTAGATGGCCCCGAGTGAGTGATGTGACTGACACATCTGAAGGACAGGATGCCATCCAGAGGGATCTGGACAAGCTTGAGAACTGGGCCCCTGGGAATCTCATGAGAATTAACAATCCCTGGATTGGGGCAATGCCCATATCAACACAGGCTGAGGCATGAACAGATTGAGAGGAGCACTGCCAAGAATGACTTGAGGATGCTGGTGGATGGGAGACTGGACATAACCCAGCAATGTGGACTCACAGAGAGCCCATAAAACCAAATATGTTCTGGTCTGCATCAAAACCATCCTGGCCAGCAGAGTGATACACCACCTGGAATGATGCATCCAGCTCTACGGTTGCCAGGACAGGAACAACATCAACCTGTTGGAGCCAGTCCAGAGCAGGCCATGAAGAAGATTAGAGGGATGGACAACATACCCTGTGGGGAAAGACTGAGAGAATTGGAACTGTTCAGCCTGGAGAAGAGAAGGCTTCAGAGCTACCTGATTGCAACCTTCAGGAGGGACCTGATAAGAAAGAGGGAGAGAGACTGTTCACAGGGGCCTGTAGTGACAGCACAAGGGGGAATCATTTTAAATTGAAAAGGGGTAGGTTTAACTTAGATATTAGAAACAAATTCTTTAGTTTGAGGGTGGTAAGGAATTGAAAAGGGATGCCCAGAGAAGTTACCCCATTCTTGGGAGCATTCAAGGCTGGCTTGGATGGAGATCTGAACAACCTGGTTTAGTGGAAAGTGGCCTTGCCCAGGCAGGGACCTAGATACCTTTAAGGTCCCTTCCAACCCAAACTGTTCTATAATTCCACACAATGCATAAATATCAGCTTTAGATGTGATTACTTGTGTTTTAAGTTTATTTTATCTTCAGTCTGTAGCCATAAATCATAGTAGTTTTAAATTGGTATTTAAATATTACAGAATGTATACATGTTGTGGAATGAACAACATGCAGGAAGATCCCAACACTTCTGTACCATTCAGCTTGAAATCAGCAGAGCTGTACAAGCTCAAAATAACCTGCTTACAATAACAGAGCTGTAGTAAGTTCCTTGCAGACATCCTTTTTGCTAGGAAAATGCTGTCCATATTATATACATAGATAAATTCGTAAAAAAATCATAAATTATTTTAAGGTTAAAATAATAATTTTCTAAGTAAGAGTCTTTTGGTGTTTTAGTAATTTTCTTTTGAACACTAGAAATAGGAAGTTTTAAAGCATCCATTCATTTTACTCTTCTAGAGTTCTACCTCATGCCAAATGCAAAATTTCTTATAAATACTTCTATATACTTTCTTAATAAAAATACTATCCATGTCCTTAACAGACTTCTTGCCCAAAACTGCAAGAAAAAAACCCCAAATACTCCAAAATTCTTTGAAAATATCCCATAAAGATTTATGATTTTGACTACTTAGTGAAAAGAGGGTTTTGATTTTTTTGCTTTGATCACATAAGAAAATGTTACTATACATTGAACTCTTATTTAATATGTTTTTATTTTATTCATAACAAAGACTTGCATAAAAATAAGAAATAATTTAAATTAGCATAAAAATTTTGCATTTAAAAAAGATTCTGATATTTACAAAGGTTTTGAAATTCTTTACTTATAGTGGCATATGCAAAAAGAAATATTGAAAGTATTCTAGTTACAGAATTTCTGCCATCATGCTTAGTTTGACTAAAAGGAATTCTAATTCTATCTTGTAAAATATGAACTGGTGGATAAAATATTTATTTGAAATGTATCTTTTTCTTAAAGCTTAATCAATAATTTATTTTAAAATAGAGTGTGTGTTAACAATTAGAATTCTGAAGTTTTGCAAGTTAGCGAACTAGTTTTTGAAGCTTGTGTCAAAGTCAAGACAGTCATTCATAGCTTCTTTTTATAAACATCTGAAACCAGGGAAAATATGCAAAGGAGAAAATATAAATATTTCCTGCTGAAACATGAAAGATGAGAGCTGCCTCCCTTTAGTTGTTTTTACACATCTGTAGATTAATGGTTCCTGACATAAGCAAATTCAAAAATAGAAAATGTGATGGTTACTGCATTACTGCATTTGGTTAATTTTTTTTTTTCCTTTTTTTTTTGACCATAAGGCTTACTTGTTCTGGTAAGAGCTTCCTGTACAGAATAACAAACTATTCTTGAGAAATGCACTTGGGATTATGGGATGATGAAAACATGGTGTAACTAAAAATAATACCAAAATGGAGTGCAGTCTTACTTAAATAAAGTAGTAGTCCTGATGATTATAGAATCCCAAGAGATACTATAGAAATATTGAACAATGATAATGGAAATTCTAAGAGAATCACTGTATAATTGGTATTTCAGGGTATACTACTGCACTCAAAGACAACAGCACAGAAATAAGAATGTTAATGTTAATACATATTACCCAGTGTATTTTACTGCAATCTAACTTTTTATTCATGTGTATGTCCTTTACATATATATTTTATTTATATCTTTTATTTAGAACACCTGTTCAATACGAGGCATGTTTAGTCTTGCTATAACCCTCTACACCTCAACTGGAAACGGTCGTATTTATATTTCTTCTATCAAAGAAACTGATCAGCTAAAGAAAACTCTTTTGTTCTGATTATTTTCAATAAAAAATAATATTACGGGAAAATTTTATGTTTTAAATTTAACCATTTAAAATGCACTCATCTGTATTTAGATGAATCCTGTCCTATAGCAATCCTGAAATACGTTATGTGTCTTTCGTTAGATCTATAAATTTAGAAAGTAGCAGTTTGAGGAAATAACTGGTAAACTAAATTAGGCATTGTCCCTTTTCTTAATAGAATCGATGCAAAGATTAAAAAATTGTTGTGAAATACTCATCAGCTGCATGCTGCAGAAGCTTAATGAGATAAAACTGGTAAGCCTTACTCATTAAAATTAGCAATGCAGGTACAGAGGGATGTAATAATATTGACTTGGGTGCCAAAATGGATTAACTAGAGAGGACATTTCATTGCTAACTTCCCTTTTCAAAAAGTTATTGATAACTTTATTTATAGCCTGAAAAAAGGGGTTTATTCAGTGAAGTGTGGTGTTAGTTTTGATTTGCTTTGATTTAGGATTTTTTTAGGAATGTTTCACTTGGAAAAATACTTGGACTGATCTTATACTCACGTAAACCTTGAAGATTAAATACTAGATTTTAAGTGTGATTAAGGCTGTACTTTCATTCTACTTGAAGAGGAAATAAAAAAAATATTCACGATGCATAATATTTAACTTCTCAGAAGTTTTGGGGGGATTTGGATAAATAGTTCAGACTAGGTCATGCTTGAAATAATTTTTTCACTGAGACCAAGACTGTACCTTTGAACTTTGGTATTCCATCAATTCAAAATGTTAAATATCTTTTGTAAATTTGCTTCTTTTATTATGTTTTGATTAACCTTTATGGGTCTTCCTAGCCTCTTTTTTTCTCATTTTCGAAATTATATTTTATTTAATCAATTTACTAAATCTGACATGATTGAGAGGATTCTTCCAGTCAACTCTAGTATTCAAAAAATATAGTTGCAGCAGTAATTACACTTTAGCACTTCAGTACAGCAGGTGATTTTAATGAGAAATTCCATGTTATTGAGTTTTAGAATGTTTTAAACTAACTTTCTCATTCAACTTTTGAAGTCAATATCAGTTTAACATGATCATTTCCATAAAATTTATCCGAAATGACTCTGCAGTCAGCTCACTTCAGTGGTTTTGATTACTCCCAGTACTAACTGTGCTACACAGCATTTTAGGTTTACCCATAACACTCTTGAATTGGATCCTATTTAGGCATAGCAGGGCTAATTTATATATAACTTGATGGCTGCACAAACAAGTGCACAAATAAGCATTCATATTTCCCCTGGGCTTGGATAGGTTGTGCTGAAAATCCACTTTATGCTTTCACTCTTCTTAGTATCAAACTAGTTAAACATGATGGAAGTTTTCTTATTGGTACTGAAAATCACACAGTCTGTCAGAGATGACTTACCATTTTCCCTTGTGTGCTCTAGACATGGTTATTCCAAGAAACAGTCAGTAACACAGTACATAGTATGATTACAATTTGAATAACACATATATACACAGCGGGAAACACTGCTAGTGATGATTCTTCTACAATTTCTCAATCTTAGTGACATTTTACTGGGCTCTCATAAATATCTGCTGTCATATTTGTTGGACTTGGCAAACATAATAAATATAATAGTTAAGAAAAAAATGTTGTTTGAGACAGAAAATTGGGAAGTGACACAAGATTGAAAGAAACTGGGATTTTCCTACAGATTTTTGACCTGCTTGTCGTAAGTGTATCTTTTTCTTATAGTGTGTATAACGTAACCATATAGTGATTTCCAGTCATAAAGCTTCTTTGATTAGGTATGCAAGAATTTCTATATACAGTCTAAAAATATCCCTTATAATCTTAACTGTTTATGTAGGTAATGAAGGAATATTTTGACGTTTTCTTAATTAGTTGTAATTAAAGATGATCACTCTCTTCCACAGATTCTTGTTTTTATTATATTATTCTCCTTTTCATCCATTTGTTATAGAGAAAATATAGAATTAAAGACTTTTTTTTTTTTCTTTTTTTTTTAAATTCTGGAGTCTTCTGCCTTTCTAAAATGCTATTCTGTGATTTCTTTCTTTGTCCTGATCTGCTCTGCATGGGTGCAATCCCAACTTGAATACAGTGTGCACTTGAGAGGAGAGGAGTGGAGAGGAGAGGAGAGGAGNAATTGTTTAATAGATAGCATCCAAATGAGGGCAACAAAGATGGGGAAGGGCCTTGAGGGAAAGGTACATGAGGAATGGCTGAAGCCACTTTTTCTGTTCAGCATGGAGGAGACTGAGGAGAGATCTTATTGCAGTGACAACTTCCTAGTGAGGGGAAGGGGCAGACACTGATCTCCTCTCTGTGCTGACCAGTAACAGGATCTGAGGGAATGGCCTGGAGTTCAGGGGAGGTTTTAGTTGGATATTAGAAAAAGGTTCTTCACTCAGAGGGTGTTTGGGCACTGGAACAGGCTCACCGGGAAAATGGTCACAGCTCCTGACAGAGCTCAAGGAGTGTTTGGACAATGCTGACAGGCAGAAGATGTTCTTGAGGTGTCCTGCTCAGGGCCAGGAGCTGGACTTCAATGACGTTTAAGATTGTCTCCCAGTTCAGTATAGTCTATGATTCTGTGGTTCTATTACTTGTTTTACACAGCACTCTAACCTCAAATTACACTCTAAATTCTACAGGACAGAACCAACTAAAAGTTTTTGGCTTACTGCTTTAACAACTTTAACTTTGGGGCTTCTATTTTAGTGGAGGTGCGGGGTTTTTTGTTTGTTTGTTTTTGGTGTGTTTTTTTGGTTGTTNCTTATTTATCTCTGTATGTACATCCTGACTCTTGAATTAGCATTCTTATTACTGACTTCAAAAATATAGAACATCTGTTTCTAGAATGGACTGGTCTGGAGTTTGGGTTCTTTTTCTATTCCACTTTTTAAAAAATGACAAAACTACTTTTATTCATTCTAATTCACATGTTAAAAATTCCAGGTTTTTGTATTCCTAAATGCCAAGTAAATGTCAACCAAACAAAAGAAAGAGTTACTCAGATATGTTTTCTTTTTGTCTTCATGTTAGAAGCAAAAGGACATTTTATACTGTTTATCCTTTTTTCTCAAGGAAAAGTACACAAACTCTTCTTCAAAGTAAAACTCACATTTACCTGTGTCTTCTATGGATATTTCCCCAGCTTAAAGTACATTGTGGTACTTACACTGTCATCCTCCTCATCAAATATAAACATTTCATAGACTTAATATTTCTCAGGCAGTGCCAAAGCACCGGATCATATTCACTTCTCTTTTATTCATGCCTCTCCATTGACTTTAATAAAGTTGGACTAAGTGATAATGTTAAACATGGACATCATATTTTTCCTGTCTATTCCCATAGAGTTCCTTCCTTACAAATATATTTCAAATTAATTGTGACAGCTGCACTGCCAACATTTTTCTTTCAGTGATTATCAGCAAAGTAAGTTCTGAATGAAAAGGAATTCTCTATGTTTAATATATCTTTAAAAGAAGCATGCTTGGGCTCCTCTCATTACACATGTAGAGTATTTGTTCCTTTCTCATAATTACAAAATATTATTTTATTATTATAAAATCTTTTATACATATAAAATCTTTTATTTTATAAAATAAGTAAAACTAATATTCATACTCTCATGTTTGTAAAATCAGTTCTTATTCTGTTATACTTCTACTGCTCTCAGAGAGATTAGCTTCTGGGAATTATTTTGTGAAGATACATATTAATCACAAGATTCAATATGTATTTTATTGTCTCTCTTAACAATCTCATCATCCAGGGCTGACTTTGCAAACCATTACAGTAAATCATGAGAAGTAAACAACTCTTGAGAATTTTTCTGTTAGTTGTTTCCTTTAGCCGATGGATTTTATGCTTACTTATGAGGGAAACTGTCTCTCCTGTAAAAAACTAGAGCACTTAGGCAGTGATAACTTCTGATGAATGTGTGCTGGTGAATATTATCTATCACTTTATATATTTGAACAAAACTCAGAGAATTATTTTCCTGTTATGTTGTATTTATCACATCTGCTGTAACTCCACATTTTACTTTTCATTGGAGCAGTCATAAATTCATGTAAGTTTTTACCCATAAAGGCAGATATTTTTGAAACACAAATAGTCAGTCATTTACAGACAATGTTTATATATTTGGTATGAAAAAAATCACAATTAAATAAGTCAATACTAACACAAACAACAAACAACCCACCAACAAGAATTATCAATACTGATAACAGAAAGAAAAAAATAACTATAAAAACATGTTTTGCAGGGTTTTTATATTAATTGATCTACATACTTACACGTTTAAATTTGTTTCAGTCTAAAGGTATGAAAAGTTTAGGTAAATTAGACCTTAAAATACAAAGACAATGCTCTTTATGCAAATGATAGCTGTGACAAAACTATGTAGTATCTGATGAGACAACCACACATACTGCATTTCTTGATGGTTCTGGTGGGCTTGAAAGAGTGAAGAGTAACTTGTAGCATGGAAAAAGGATTAAAAAGTGGATAAAGATGAAACAAATTAATAAAAGGAGAAGCCACTTATTTATGGTACATTGCTGGCAACAGAAATTGTTCCATGGATATTCAGAGAAGCTAGTAACAAGTGTCTCAAATAATAAATTACTTATAAGTTCCTAATCAGGTCAATCAGCTTTTTGTATTTTAAATAAGGAGTTTTTACCTACCAACTCCAGACATCTCCGGAACACTGGCGGTGTACATGTCTTTGGTGAATTTTGGTTCATTGTCATTGATATCGTGGATTTTAATGATAAATTCAGACTCTGGCTCCACTTGTCTTCCAGTTTTTCTGTCTATAGCCTTGGCACGTAGCACATACAGGGACTTTTCTTCTCTGTCCAATTTCTTTGCAGCATGAATATCTCCTGTATTTTCATCTATAATGAACAGACTGCCAGCCCCATCTCCTGTTAATATGTATTTTAAATTTCCATCTCCTTTATCTTGGTCAGTGTGTAGCTTCAGAGAGGTAGAAAAGAAGAATTTTATAAATATACGTATTGTTATTACAGACCAAAAAATTCAGCATATATGAATAAGTCTGTACAATCTTGACCATAATTGGGGTCAGTAGTGGTTATCTTCTGTTAGTCTGTTGGAAAAAATGAAAATTTTAGACTCAGTCATACACAAAAAATAGCTGCAAACAAGCTCATAAGGACAGAGGAGGATGTAGAGGATATTGAAATAGTATTTAAAATAACAAATTTATAACAAAAAGTTATATTTCTTTGAACAGTCTGACCAGAAACTACCAGAATTCTCTTTTTGGAAGATGATGGGGACTGTAAAACTCCCAAATTTCTATTTGTAAAATAACTCTTGCCTTGTATTTACTGGTTTTTGGTAAGGCAACCAGTTATCTTGACACAAAATAGAAGAAATGAGTTTTAAGGCTTAGAGTTTCTGAACTTCCACAAATCACCTATAAATGTTGTAATTTAAGTAACTTATGTTTCTAGTTGTATTAGTTTCTTATTTTATTTTTTTAGGAACATCTTACCTCCATTGATTATTTCCTTTTTTCTAGTCCTCTCCACACAGAAGAAATAATTTTCAAGAATGCTAGGAGGTAAACTTCAAAGCATAGAGAGGGCTTTAACAACCCTTTTCCTACTCAACATCTTTGTAAGCGTTCAAAACTCTGTCCTTGTGTTATTACAAGCATTGGTTAATTTGCCATACAGCACCATTATGAAAAAGTGTAAAACTAAAATCAAACCATTGACGATTACCCAGGCACTGCAAATTCTCACATAATGCACTTCTTCAGGAGTCTATTCCACTTATTTCACCTCCATGGCCCTGTAGTTCATTTTTATGAGCTTCTGCAGTATATTTTCCTTATATAAATCCTTGCAGTCACATCTGGCCACAAATTGGTGACTTGAGTGCTTCTCAAGCACAGACAGAGAGAATCTTATCTTGACATGTTTTTGACTTCTCCGAGTAGAAAAATACAGTATATCCACAACCTGAGAAAATCTTGTTCAGTTTCAATAATGGCATTACTCCAGAGAGTCACTAGAATAAGTTTATTTTTGCTACATCTTGACTTGTTTCTGTATTCCTGTCAGTGCTTACCTCCTTCTTTCATAGCTGAACCATTGCAAATTTTTATTATTCTACCTGTATGAAGGATGATTGCAAAAGATTTTTTCCAAATTATTTACTTTATTTTTTCCTCTATTATAACACTCTGTCATAACTCAAGTCACTAAACACTATCTGATTACTGTTTTGGTCTTCCAGAGATGAGACTGGATGAGATAACCATTCAAGGTAGGTCATCTCACAGTGAGTTTTAGTGCCTACTGTGTTGAATGTCTCTCTGTAATAAATACCTGTGAAAAATATTAAGGATTACATGGTCATCTTCTAAAAAGAGATTCTATACATTAAAAGGTGCAGATGACCAGCAGGCTGTAAACATAAATAGTACGAGCTTGCCAACCTAATTCTGACTGCTCGTATGAGCAACTCTGCTGGTAATTTGGGGTATAGAACCTTTTGAAAGGGACACGAACAAACAAGGGATGGGAGCAGTGATCTTTTCGATGCTAACAAGTGGTTCTGATAAAAAACCATGTATGTCCATTGTCATTCCTTTGCCCATGTTCCTAACAATATACAGACCCTCCAGAGATTAAGTTCATTTATTCCATCCATCTGTTTAAACTATCTACAAAGATGTCAGGTAACTCAAACTTTGATAGGTATTTTAAACTTCCTACTTGTCCCATGTTTAAACCCAATGAAAACCAGAATTTTCAAGCATGACAAAATTGTGACTAGAATGTGATTTCCTAGAAATAAGAGTTTTGCCACCTATTGCCAATTTGCTATTGGGAAGTACTAAAAGTAGGTTTGCAAACTATCACTTATCCTAATGTGAAATTTTATAATTCCTATGTTTGTTTTGTTTTGCTCTTCCCATAAGAGGAATCTCCATTTATCTGTGCAGCAATTTTGCAACATCATTGCTTGTGAAAAAGGAAAGGGACCATTTTCATATAAGAATATATAGAGTAAAATATTATGTGGCATCTTATAAAAATAAAATACTAATTTTGTAAATCAGAGCAATCAAACCATCCTCTTACTATTAAGAATTATATAGCAACAAAATATGCTTTCAATTTATGAGACAGAGTAACTTCAAATAATATTGTGAGAGTTTATGCAAAATTAGTATAATAATGTATATATTTGTAAAGAGGTACTGCGATGTAATTTTGACCAATCTATACTGTGTTTCTTGATGACCGGTAATAGTCCATGAACTGCTTAAATATTTTGAATTTATAATAAAAAATACAATTCCATCTTTTCAAATGTTAATTATTCTACATAAAGTCTACAGAAAATTGACTACAGTAAATCACATGCAAGAATGTGATGTGTTATAATAATCATGCCCTTGTATTGACTAAAATCAAGGAACAAGGGCAGAAGAATTTTCTGATTCATGTTTTCAGTTACAGTAAATTATTTTTCATGCAGAATAGTTTGTGCAATTTTTTATCATTAGTAAACTGTTTAGGTGTGTGAAAGAAGCTCAGATGTTCAAACTGGAAAAATAATATTGATACATGTGATCTGAAGTAATCCTTGGCGGCTGTCATTTCCCTCTACTTTTTACAGGCTCAGCAGGTCTGGAAAAGTCCACCATTTAGAGAAAGCAAAACGTCATTCCTGTTGTTTATTCTACATGACCTTTAATTGGATTTAATTCTCTAATTGGATTGTGGTAGGTTTGAAACTAAAATCTTCACTTGGGTGGAAAATTAACTTTTCAAACATTTCCTTTCTCATATCACAAATTGTTCATTCTGAAAGTCAGATAACCATGAAACACTTTGATAAATAAAAAGGGAAAAAAAACCACCACCAGCACTCCCACCAAATCAAACCTACAAAGAAAAATCCAAACTCCCCAGAAAATCCCAAACAAAACTAGATAATACATTAGACTTCTCAATATGTATATATAGTACATAGCGACCACAAATGCAACACTCATTTATTCATTTGAAACATGTTGGAATGAAGACATAACCCAGATACACTGCTGAGTATCTGGATTTCTTAATACTCCTTTGCACATTTCTCTCTTTGTAGTCTTCTGTGTGGCCGGCTTAACAGTTCTGAACAAAAATTTTCCTGTGGATCATCAGAGACAGAGATATTGGTAATGATTAGATGAATGATGATCACCTATTTTTTTAACAATGTATGTTGTAGAAATATGGACATACATATAAATTCTCTCACAATCAGTTTTTTTTACCTTTTTTTTTTTTAAATAGATAAAGTGTGACTCTCAAATTAGCCTGTCTATCCACTTTTGTGAACTGAATTTTTATGTGATGTGATAACTGAAATTTTGATATTCTCAAAAATCTTGACATAAATTTACTTGTATCACTGTTACTACTCTAATTTTCAATAAATAAATGAGTAAGCAAGCAGAGATTACTGCAGAGTTCTGGAGCATAATTCTGTTTTCCCTAAATCAAGTACCTTGCTCCTGTAGTTTACACTTCACCCTTATTTAATACTCAATATTCATCAAAAAAGGTGTTAATGGCATATATTTTCTTGGTTTCAGGCACTATTTTATTTGACTAGGCATTCTTAGTATGTCTGAGTCTAATTCATGACTTCTCTCAAAAATCGTGTTATGCACAGCAGACAAGATATCAGTATTCTTTGAAGTGAAAATACATCTCAAATTAAGTTCAGGAATTTGTATGGGATGTCAAAAAAAAAAAAAAAAAGAGAAAAAATATATTACCTTAGAAAAGAATTCCTTAAAGGTCCACGTTTCTTATTAATTCAGTTTTAATTTACTAAATTTCCAGTAATCTGCAATTGATATGTTTCTTAACTCTTTCTAATAGACAGTAACTCTTTTCAAGTTTGGCTGGCATATAATCATTGAAAGAGGAAAGAATCAATAGACATAGTTAAAAAATTATATAGTGTTATGAATACACTTTCTGCTTTTAGAAGAAAGAAATTGCCAGAATTCATTTAGATTTGGTCTTATTTGAAGTTTACTTCCATACAGCTCTTGTTGCAGAAGAAAAGGAGACAAAAAAAGCAACAAGAACTATTTATTACTAGTGATGATTATGAATAAATACAGTGAAAACATTTATTTGGTCGCCTAAATTCAGAAAAAAGCTGTAATCTCCTTCATGGAGAGGGGAGAGGGGAAATTAAAGACACATTGGGAGAGGGAAAACCCCTCTTTATGTTGTCGTAGGTGGTCTGCTAATACTTATAAATTAGGAGGTTTACAATGTGCCTCTCTATCTCGGTATGGAAAAAGGTCTATTATTACAGATCTCTTGCCTCCAATGCCTCCACCCATACAGTTGTCTCTGGCAGAGGAATCCTGATGCCCTGTGGTCTATTTCCCTGTAAATACTATCTAGTAGGTGTGAACAATTTTCTTTCCTTTCCTTTAAAATGAAGAAAATACTCTGGGGGCTGCTGTGGTCAAACAAACTCTAGTGGCTCTAAACTGGTATATCTATATTTTAGTGAGAGGTGAAAATCAGGTTAATTTCCACATTGTCCTGGTGAAACTACCACCAGAACACAAGTGAACCTCTTAAAGATTATGTTGATGAATCAGGATTACATGGAGCAGCAGTCAAAGATAGAATACAGATGCACATGGAAGAGTGAAAAGATGCAAAAGCAGAGTTTTAGGCAGAAATTTTGTAAAGGGGGGAGGAAGTGTCCAGAAGTTTCATAAACTTATCAGATAGGTAGGTAGGTGATTGGAATCTGATCTGGAAGACAAATGAGTTCATGGGCATATCTAGTCCCATTTCCAAAACACCTGAAACTCCAAACACTCCAACATCCTGGTGAGAAGGGATTGAGCAGAGGTTTCTATTTGTCTCAGCTATTTTTATTTCCTCTCCTGAAACCACGACAGGGAGGAATGGGAGGAAGATGTAAAACTGGGTCTTTTCTTGGCATGGGGAAGCAGTTCTGGATACTACAAGTTCTGGGTACCACAAGTTCTGGGTACCACAGGTTATGGTAACCAGTGGTCACCAAGAGCTATGTTGTGTTACCTTTCTTTCTGGGTTCACTGTCAAACACATTGCCTTGTATACTGTGTATTGTGAAATATGGTGTTTGATGTTCATCCTTATTTGATATTTAGTGTTGTGTAGAAGTAGAATTAAAAAGTCATTTCAGCAGAAGTCCTACAAATTACAGTAGTAGACAATATTATTGTCCTCACAGTATTTCGTAGCTTAGTCCTGTGGACTTGTGAAGGTATTTTCATAATTTCTGTGGTTTCAATATGGTAATCTAAAGGGTTTAATTCCCCTTATGTATTGTATTTGTGTGATGGAACTCTTAAGAAATCTGCTCTACAGCAGTCTTTTCTATGATTTCTTTCCATTTCCACCAGTTAAGTTAGATTGCATTTGAATTTATACAAATCACTGAAAATGTTAATGGTAAGTTTTTGAATACCTGTGTATGTATTTCAGATATTCCAAGTGGCCTACTGCATGTTGTTTGTTAATTTTGTCTGGAATAGTGTTTTATTTTGATGTGTGTAATTCAAAGGTCTTCCTTAGAGGAGTTCCTTATGGTTTACGACCTGGGTTTTTTCTTCCAGTTACTGGAAGTACAATAATAAAACGTGAAGAATTAATGGTGTTAGTTATTTTGGTTTGAGATTATCATGAGTCAGCAGGGGGAAACTGGAAGCTATAAAAGACAAAGATTTTTAGCCCTATGAAAATGAAAACTTCTTTGTCTTATTATACCAAATATATTTCTATTTAAAGTTTTGATGAGCCACAATACAGTTGGATAAATACATCTCTGGGATTTTTTAAAATTATTATTTCATATGCAATTTATGCTTCAGATGGAAAATATTCCTCCTCTTCTCCCACACCACTGTAAATCCAGTTTCTTAGTTCTTGGTACAGCGGTTTCCACATAGAATCACAAAATATTTTGGTTTGGAAGAGACCTTAAAAATGGTATAGTTTCATCCCACCTGGCACAGGCAGGGACATCTTCCACATTCAAGTCGTAACTTCACCCTTCGTACAAAGTCTTTTTCTTGAATTTACATTCAGTAACATTCCTTTCTTCATAGCTTAAGGTGAAAGACTTAAGCCATGTGTAACTCCAAATTGAAAATGTTTTTCATAAAATTAACATAATGAAGAATTTTATTAATAGCTCTATAGGTGGAAAAGGGTTGTGGTTTGACTGTAAAATACCCAGACCTTCTGGCTCTGGGAAACATGTAGAAAAAGAATAGACTGTACCTGACATGGACTATAAACCTGAAAAATGTCATTAACTGTCAGATTTAGTATGATTCCTTGAAATATCCTTATGTCTTTTTAAATTTTAAGACACTAAGTAAGTACCAAGAACGGACATGGAAGCATAAGCTACTCAGGTGTGTCCCAAGTGACCCTTTCTGAAACTCAAGAAAAATAAAGAAATTTTCTCTATTTGTAGGATTCTTCAAACATCTTTTAATCACAGATTCTAGCTAAAGCTCCTGGCCTGAGGGAATAAACATGTTAAGTAAAGGAAAATATGTGTATGTTTCCTCTACAAAGCCATGTGTCTATTTATACCAAATTTCTATTCATGTATGATGATTATATGATGCTATTTATTCTGAAACTGTGAAACAGAAAGAAATTGAGTTCTTTAAGTTATCCCAGTATGTATTAAAGCTCAAATTGATTTGAGCCCAGGAATTTGGCTGTAATTATGAGTCTTCAGCTTGCTCTAACTAAAGAGAGTTGTGTATACAGAAAGAAGGCTGTGTATACGGAAAGAAGACAGTATTTGTGAAAAAGGATAAGTATTACCTGAAACAAAATAGTTTAATCAAAAAATGAAAGCGGTGTGCTTAGAATAAGGGCTGGTATCATCTCACCAAACCTAAAATCTCACACATAATGCATTGAGTGCTAGTGATAGCTGGGATATTAGCTAGTGCCCCTATTCTATGATTTCAGACCTTTGTGAGATCCTCAGCAGTTAGGATACAGAATCAACAGCAGCTCAGAAAATATTCTACTTCATTAGCATTTTAAGTAATTAAAAACTCTAAAGACATCCTAATAGCGGCAGTAGTTCTTCAGTGTGGATTGAAGTAGCAGTATATGCATGGCTTTAATTTTCTATTTATGTGTGTTTAATCAAAAGTTTTATGTATGTGCTAAATGGCAATGTATTTACCTGACTTGAATTTGTGATATCAGCACAAACTTCTTAATTAAACAACCAGACGCTGTGTGTGATGGTAACCTAAGTGTCTGTATATTAAACAAGGCAAATGACATTTACTTTCCTTATCTTCTGCTTTCCAGCATCTGGTTCTTGTGTTCAGCTGTCTATTGTTAGAAATTCTCTGGAGAATGATATTGTGAAAAACACTGCTGACATCAACTGCAGCTGCTGATTTTTACTTAGTACTTAAGGGTAAATCTTGTTTCCATTCAGGAAGAGTTCAGCAGAATTCTTAGTAGTCTTTTGGTTCAAATGATACAACATGGGGAAATTCCATCTATAACTTTGTTGGAAGGAATCCTGGAAACCAAAGCTGTATTTTCATCTGCCTCTTTAACCTTCTTACCTTTTATGTCTCCTGTGCCCTTTATAATAAGTTGTAGTCAAACCTGCAAAAGTGGTTGCATCCTTACTTCTGCATAGAGAACTGGATTTCAGAGCACACATTTTTTTTGCTCTGTCTACTCTCCAAATCAACAGCTAAGTTATAGGTTTTCAGCCTGAGGAAAAGAGCCAACTTTTTAACCATTATTTATGGTTTGTCATACAGAGTCATTTGTCTGTTCCATAACATGAGATACAAATTTAGGGGAAGTGACTCCAGGCATCAATTTTGTCTACAGGTCAGAAATTATGACATCATAACACCAAGCACTGTCACTTTAATCAATCCCTGGAACTGGTGTTAAATCCATCATTATTTTAAAGGCTTCACAATAACAGAGGATATCTTTCTCACAGATTTTTCTTTCACCAGAAACTCCTGAGTGAAATCTGTTTGTGTGCATGACTTTTCTTGCTGTTTTAGAGGCACTCAAAATGTCCTTTGGTTCCAGATCTGCCCAGAGATAGGCAGGAATAAAAGCTTTGGCCTGCAAGCAACATGAGTTTGTCATGTGGATGGATTATCTCCTACCCTCTGCAAAACTAATTGCTCTGAGCTGAGCTCTATACTAATAAGCTTATAAGAAATACTCTAATAGGGGAGACCAGTGCAACAGGAGGTGCTTGGTTGAGAAAGTATTCATTCTGACCAGGGTACTTTTTGATTATCTTAGCATCCCTGCCTCCCTGGTCCCAGAATTTAGAAATTCTAGATTATAGTAGACCTGAATTTGGTTTAGTGATTAGTTTTTTTCTATTTTATTTTATGAATCTGATGTCCCTGAACTTGTCTGGTTATCCATTGCCCTAACTTTGGACAAGAACTGTATTGACTGAATATTATGATTGTTTAAGTGTTTCCAGGAATCAGGATTGGGTATCCACAACAATCTAAAGAATATATCAATAACAGGAATATTTGAGTATTAAGTCACTTCTGATCATAATTTCATGTGTGTATATATATATATATATACACATGTATATTTATAGACAGCTGTGCACTGATCAAGACTGCATGGTTTTTAGGAAGTCATACAGTATAATTGAATAGTAAGATATTGAGATGTAAGCCAATATGATCAGAGTCTTTTCTGGCCTTAAATATGTAAACAGACTTCCAGGTTGTCAACACCCAGCAAACAAACCCAGACTATAAACCTGCTGACTGATTTTTTTTTTTTTTTTTAACTATTGGATATGTAGTTTCCAGAAATATTCAAAAGAGGTTATTTACCCTCCTTAAAGCATACTTATTCTCTCATAAATACATTTCAAACCTAAAAATTATTATGCTGAGTTTCATGTTTATTGATTCGCAATGATCTTTATCACAAAGACTAATTTTAAAATTATTTATTTTCCTAAGATTCTGCTTTGCAAACTGGTAAATGAAATATTTTGTGGGCATTATACACACCTCACAAGAAGAAATTAATTCATTCCTCAATACTACTTTCAGAATTCTATTTGTATGTGGTGGCACTTTAAACAACTTAAATATTTATCTAAAATAAAAATTTCAAATGAACAGTAGTGTAAACAAGGTAAGGTCATTGTTTAAATTAAATCACTAAATTTAAATTAAATCACTAAAGTCCTTTGTTACTGCTTATTAATTGACAATGTTGACCAAGGGAAGAAAAATAAACCAAAACCAACAAACAAACAAAAAAACCCACCTCAGCCTAAAGTTAATTATACTGTTTCTCTGTTCTGCTGACTGTGTTGAAGATGTAAATTGTCACACAAACCCAATGGTATGTGAAAGTATTCTGTATCCATGTCAAACTTTCATCAGTGTGAGTGCAATTCCCTCACCTCATGTCTATTCCAAGACAGGCATATGGCCAACTTTTGGGAAAATCTGGGAAGCAGATTCTCAAAAGTAGATATATGAAAGAAAAGGTTTTAATCAGGACATGACATAAAAAGCACCAAGCCTTGAATCTGTGTTATGATAAGGTAATTTCCTAGGGGAAGCTATTTTTTCAAGGACAGTATCATGAAAACTAGTAGTTAGGTGAAAAATGTTTATTGTATTTTTTTTCTTTTTCTCAATTTTTGGTCATTTTGTGTTTATTGAAGTTGGTATTATTTACTCACTCATATAGTTCTTTTAAATTGGGTTTAAAAATACCATCTTTGGAAGGTCATAACTGTAATGAGGACAAAAACAAGGCAGTGGCTGGAATAGTTATCAACACTTGTTAATGACTTCCATGCACAACAGAAACTGGTTAAGTGTAACTCCATTTGGAGCATGCCTGAGATGGATTTTGGGTTCTGTGTAAACCACAGGCTGATGGCACCTGTCTGATTAAAAATGAAGATTTCAGCTTAGAGGAGAGCCAGGACAAGGCTGCCTGGGGCTTTGGGTGAAAACTCCTGGAAGAGATGTAGTGCCCAGAGAAATCAAAGTGTAAGGATCAAACCAAGCACAAAGCCCTGCAGACCGACAGTGTTGCTTCATGTTTCATTTAATAGCTGAACCTTCAAGCTGGTCAGATGATGTGTGATTAAGGAGACATTAGACAGATTTATTTAAAAAGGATTAAAAAATAAAAGATTCTTAATGCAAATATTAATTTAAAAAGAAGCCAGCAGGAGGTGCATGAGGGAATAGTTAAACTATTATTAGTCAAAACATTTGCATGTGGTTAAGGCAGAAAAAATTCTGAATGCATTGATGCTAACTTTCAAATAACTTTATGAAAAAAAAAATGATGAGGAGAGAACTGGAGGATTCAATGACCACTGTTCCATTGTTTTTTGAAGTCCATTTTTGTCCAAGTTCCTTGTACTTTGGAGAAGGACACAGCACATATAATAAACCTGGCTGCTTTGCTAATTATCGTACAACTTCAGCTGAAGTCAAAGCTTGACCATGATATTGTTAATCATTTTAAAATAGATTTTAAGATAGAACTTGAGATTTAGTTGTTATTTAAAATAAGGGGAAAGGAGGAGTGCTTTTTTCCAATTGTTTTCACTCTTGATGTCCTTTCTGTCTTGACCTCTCCAAAAAGATAAGCCTAGTCACTATGTGAATTTGTCCCTAACCAGTAGCTATTCCATTCTGCATCAAAATGTTGTCCTTGACTTCTTCTGTGACCTCAAGTCACTGTTTCAGCAACTTTGTTGCTGTTTTCTCTCTGAAGAAGAGGTGTTTTCTCAGTGCCTGTCTCACCATAGGTGATGTTCATTTATCAAATACTTTGATATATTTCACTGAATGATACTTATGGAAGTGGAAATTACTAATCCTAGAATCTTTTAGCAGAAGATTTTAACAGTTGATTATCCTTTTCTCTTTTATTCTCATCAAAGAGATCAATGTAAATGCTTTCTTTATCTTGAAGACAAACCAGTATTTTACATGGGTACACACACATATATTTTCATAATTTTTAGGACAATAAAAGGATTTTAAATTGTGGGGAGATGGGGTAGTTGTTTCTTTTTCTTTTACACAGTTTGAAGTTAGATTTAGACACATGAAGTACAAAGAAAATTATTGCAGTCTTTATAATATGATGAACACAGAATGGGTGATTCCGGAAGAATGTGAGGGACTGACGAATCTGAGGGACTGAAGAATTTCTTCTGCTATAGCTTCATATTTTTTCCTTTCACTTAATGACTTTCTGTGTATGATTCTGAATTTTTCATATGGATTGTGTGGGAATCAAACCATGACCTCTTCCATTTCATAATTACTAGCCTTTATGGAGATTAATATATTTGCATGTTCTGTGACATTTAGAGTTAAAAAAATCCCTAACACTCTTTAGTGATTTATTTTGCTTTCTTGCAACAACCCTCCTTCCATTTGCTTCAGTGACAACAGATACAGAAATATTTGTTCCCATGCCAAATTGCTCTTTAAATTCATTTCATTGTCCACACAACTTGTTTATATCTAATTAGTACAAGTTTAAAATGAAAGGAAAATGTTTATTTCTTTTAGTCACTTTTTTTCTTTTTACACAGCTCATGCAGTTTTGTTTTTTTTTTGTTTTTTTTTTTTTTTTTTTTTTTTTTTTTTTTTTTGTTCTTTTTTTTTTTTTTTCCAGCCCCTGCGTTTTTTTTTTTTTTTTTTTTTTTTTTTTTTTTTTTTTTTTTTTTTTTTTTTTAACAGGGATTTGTATCTCAACATTTTAAATGTAAAAATTGTAATGGTAGTGGGAAAGGGAAAAGAAATACTTTCAATATTTTATTTTTCATTTGTTCTTATCAGTCTGTTGTATATGAGCATTTAATGTTCTGTTACCTGCTGGTATTTGACAGGGTTTATTCATCAGAAATGCTTATTAAAAAGAAAAATATGTTTACTTCCAAGATCCATGTAAGACTGAACTTTCATAAGCACCATTTTTAAAGCTTCCAGCAGTACTTGCAACATTTTTATCAGTGTGATATATTAGTGTTTAATTCCACTTTAACTGCATAGAAGTTGTGAACAAGAACTTCTATAAAAGAACCAAATTTATTCTCAGTATTTGAAAATTTAGTTTAATTCAGATCTTAATCAGAAATATGTATTAACATCTGGAAGTTCAAAGGGCAAAAAAGTCTACATAGTGACAATAAGTAAAAATTTTAAGTTAGGTATATTAGTTTTATGAATGCTTGAGTAGAAGTATAGCAATATACCATTTAGTATCTTTGTCATTGTTATGCATCAAGAAAAATTAAAGTGATGAATTATATCACAAATTCAAGCATTCAAAGCACTGTTCCCCAAGTAGGTAGACAGTAAATATTTGGTTCTGTATCTTTATCCTTTTCATAGTGTACCCTGATATAGCAGTCAGCCCAATACTTCATGGTTATTGTCATTATATTCCAGAGCATTTTTTTTTGTAATATTGTGTGGAAACAACTCATAAACAGTCATGTTCTGAGGAAAAGCTCTGTTAGAGAAATTTTGACAATTAAAATTTACAGATGAAAAAATGAGTAACATTTATATGAAACAAAAATTCAATCAAATTTTATTAAAAATTATTTCCAGCCATTACCAATTATTTTTTATGGCAGGATATGGGCTAAAAAATCCTTCTTGTAGCTGAATCAACCATTCTAAAGACCTCATTGAGATTCTGGCAAGAGTTTTACAAAAAAAGTAAGGAAGAATTGGTGACATTGCTCCCTAGGGTCCTCCAATGGAAATGGAGAATGCAAATACAGTTTTCTCTTCAGTTAAATAACTCAATTAAATTATCAGCCTGGTTGTAATTTCCTTACACTCAAAATTTGAAAAAAAACCCAAACCTGTTATAGTGGCTTCCATCTGAAATGGGCATATTTGTTTCTGAAATGTGAAGAAGGACAGAGGTGGATTTGTGACTTCTGAAAAGTTCATGGAGGTTGTAATGTTTTCTTATTAATTTTATTACATTCTGCTGAGTAAAAACAGAAAAGAAGGGTTTCAGCAGGGTTTCTTGACCCCAGATTGATAAAGGCAGAAGTTTGCCCAGTGTGCTTGTGCTGCTACAGCAATACATACAGCAACGATTGGACCATGGTTGTGTGTTTCCAAAACAGATAAGAGTACACAGGTTCCTCTTTTGATTGATACCCAGCAGAGTGTTAAATTGGCCAATTATGTGGACTAGACTAACATTGTTTTTCAATTTCCAGGAGACTGAAATGTGTGATGATTCCTGCAATACACAAGTTTTGATGTATCAGACAGGTATAGGGGGAAAAAGCTTGCTGTTCTAGGCAGTTGCTTGTTGACAGGTTCACTCTGTTGTCAAGATGACTATTCATAACCCTCTCCCTGACAGACAAGACATTGCACAATACCATCCTCTGATGCTGTCAAATCAACTTTTTTAGGTAGTCACACACTCTTTTTCTCTGATGGCTTCTGCACTCAATCATGGGGCTGGCAGGTACTAGTGAACCACAATATAGTCAAAACACCCCCTCCAGAATCATTCCCACAATGTAATCAAGAGAATAAATAAACAGCATAATGAAAAATACCTCATGAAATATGTTCTCCTCAGCCTCCCACCTTTTCAATATATGATTGCCTGATAATAGATAATGATAGGTCTGCAGATTGCCACTAGTCTAATCTTTTTCCGGGCTTAAGGATGCAAGGTTTAGAACTATTTGCCAAGGAAGTTTTAATAGGATAGAGCTATTCTATGAAAAACAATTACCCATTGTGCCAAGTTCCTGAGCGAGACAGATTTTCTTAGGCCTTTTCCCATATGGAGCTTGACAAGAACAAGAGACTTTCAAGCTCAGAAAAGCTATTTTTATTAAAATGAAAATTACGTTTAAACTGGCAGCTAGAAATCACCACTGCAGACAGAAGAGGACTCTGTTCTCCATGCCACTGTGTCTTTAAAATAGGTGGTTTTACTTCAAGCCTTGTTTTATTTATTAGTTTGTCAACATGCTCAGTCCCAGTAAACTCCACAGGGGAGTCCCCCCCTGTGCAGATGCCTGACCTCCTTTCTTGTAGTCTGGCTCCACGGTCCTGGTGCTCTGAGCACACTCAGGACATCCCCAGGGAAGGGGAGCTGCCACTAAGCCCAGGGCAAGCATCAGGGTGAACTGTAAAGCAGATTCCATGTCACTGCTGCTTGGTTGGGTATTGGGTGAACATAACTTTTTCCACACCTGAGAGAGGCATGGAGGCAGAAAGGGGAAAAAGGAAAAAATTGGACAATTTTTTTTGCCTATGCTGAATTGTCTTGCATTGATTTTGGCTTTAAAAGTTACTTAGTAATTTTTTAGATGCCTGCATTTTTGCTGTGGATGAATTTTTTTCAGTTAGTGTTGCTAAATTTTCAAAAATCACATTGTAATTCCCCTTTTTCAAATAAGTATCTCTAAAGGCACTTCTATTGCTCTTTTTAAATTGAAAATCATTGCATACTGGATGTTCTCTCCCCAAAAATGAGAGGGCAGAAGGGACAAAGTAATGGAAAAAACAAGGGAAAGGAGAAAGGGGAAATTTGGAATAAAAGGTTTGAGGGTTTCCTCATTACTTAAGTTTCTGGGTTTATTTTGGTTCAGAGTTTTTGTTTGTTTATTTTATTTGACTTTTCCCCACAAAACAAGTATAGCTGATTTAGAAGCTGAACTTGAAAAACACACACAGAATCCTTGAGAGCAGAACAGACAGGGCCCTAAAGAGATATACAGGCTCCAGCCTCCGGGTGGGATCACTGTCACCTTCCTGACATGTGTTTCTTTTGGTTTGTCATGAAAACCTCCCATCCTTCCTGGCATGTGTTTCTTTTGGTTTGTCATGAAAACCTCCCATATCAATAAAATCCTGTCTCACTGAGAGTTCTTTACCTAGTACTTAACTGTATTGACTGTATTTACCATCAAAAACTTTTTCCTGACAATTACTCTAAATCAACCTCACGACAATATGAACCCAACTTCTTGCCCTGAACATGACAAGAACTTCAGATTGTTTTTTAACAGCCTTTTATGTAGCTGAAGAAACAGAAGCTGTCAGATCTCATGACAGTTGCTCTATCTGTACCAAACAATGCCAACTCACTCTTGTTATTCATGTCTTTGAAGCCTCTGATCATAGCAGTTGTTTTCAAAAATAATTCTTTATTTTGTATGAAATATGATGTTCAAATTTGACAGGAAAATTCTAGCTTAGGCCCATTATTGTAATGTAGCATTAAGATATTTTGTATTTAAACTGTTTAGACTTGGGTTATGCTTGATGTGATTAAATCTCATCACTGTTTTTGAAACTTCAATCGAAAATGTATTTAGCTTTTCAGAAATTATTGTTGTCTTTTCTAAAAAAAAAAAAAAAAAGAGTCCCATTGTGTTTGGAAGATGCAATATTTGTCTTTTATCATTTTCTTCCCTGACCCTCCAGCCTTCTTTTAAAAATATTAAAATTTATTGAAGACTTTGTGAGGTTTTGTTTGTTTGTTTGGGTTGTTGTTGTTTGACAAAAATAAACTTTACTTCCAGCAATTTTTCAATAAGATTTATGTTGGAAGCCTTCAGAAAATAAATTACTTTTAAACAGGTAAAGCTACAGCTCCTTATTGATTTTTGCAATTAAAGTACGAATGTATCTGGATGTGAATGAATGAAAGGGACCTGTTGTGACACTTTTAAAATTGTTTTTCCCCTCTGTCTGTTTCAATTTTAGCTTTATTTTGGTGATTCATCTGCCTAGGATATAGCTGCTTGAAACTAGATCAAATATTTTTTTAAAAAATGTTGTTAACTGAAGAATGCAGTGTAAATGGAGATGATTTATTAATTTACGAATAAAAAGTTTTCTCTTTTGGTTTTTTAAATATTGGTCAGACTTTTGTTATTGTTGTTGTTATTTACTGTCTTTATTTTTTTTCCTCTTTCTGTTTTGATACATCATTATTTCCCTGTTTCTATTCAAATACAAGGAAAAACTTGAAGTCTGAGAAAGAAAAGTAAAAAGAAAAGGAGACCATACTAATTTTTCATCTTTTATTCAAACTTAAAATATTGGATTTACTTTAGAACAGAGATTCAAATGAAAATATATTATTAGATGTTCTTCAAAAGTTGTGATTTATAAGATGGCTTTGAAATACAGTGCATTCTAGATGGAATATATTAAGAATGTGATAAAATCTTCCCCCAACTGAATTATATTTTTAAATTATAGAAGCATAAAATTTGTTTATGATTCTCTTGGGTTTGTTTTTTATTTTCAATTTACCATAGTGCTAAGTTAAAAGGTATCAGAAACCATTCTAGCTGCATTTAGTTGCTTTCCTGACTGCATCAATTTTACATGAGGAACAAACAGAATGTAGCTGTAACAAACTAGTGGGTAGACTTAAAACTCTAAAAGAATAGTGAACCTGCATATTCTCTTATAGGTCACTCTTAAAATGACTCCATAGAACGAAAATAGGAAATTCTTTAAAGAAAACCTTACAGAAAAATTGCATAAATTGCTTTTGGTCACAAAAAAAGAAGTTCTCTCTCACACTACAAAAACAAGATTACGATTAAAAAAACAGTACACAAAGAAAATAATATTAAATTAAATTAAATAAGTAATTATAAAAAAAAAAAAAAATCAACTGTGGAAGAGAACATTGTGCTTCAGGATGGAGCAACTAAGGTAAAATGCTGGTTTGGGCACTGCAGTGTGGCCAACAGCCAGCTTGTCTGGGTCACCCCTCTGGGCCATGAACTTCTTCCTCCCAAACTGCTGAGTATGGCCAAGGCCTCAGCAACTGTTCAACATGAATGAATGAGGATAAGACTAATGAAAAAATTGCTTTACTGATCTCAGGTTTCCAACTTCCCTGCTACTCTTCATATTAAGAGGGCCTACTCTAGGCTGGTTAGTGTACCAAAGGCAGACAGAAAAGTAATGTGAAATAATATTTTCAGCCATTACTACATTTACAGTCTATAATTACAAGAAAATACTATCCAATTTCATTAAATAATAATAAAAAAAAAATCAGTATGAAGGGGCATTTGAGTGATTTTTTTTATAAATAACCAAGTCTGGTGAGGTTGGCAATTCAGTGATATCTCTTTTATTGTTTTTAAGTTAAATAGTTATTAGCTTAATGATTATGAAGTTTAATTAAGTTCTTTCAGTTCTTTCTCTCTCTTTTCATATAAGACAGAGTGTTACAGCATACAGCCTTACTTGTAGATGTCTGAATAGTTATAAATGCAGATTTAAAAAAAAAAAAAAAAAAGTCTGCATTTAAATATATATTTTACCCTACCCTTCCAAAAATCAAACCAAACCAAGCACTTCCCTCCCCCAATAGGACCCTACCCTCTTACTATTTTTTTTTTCACTTTATGCTTGTTGTTAAGACACATCAACAAATGTCCTGAAAAAAATTCCTTGGTTAACTGGTTGTAGAAGAGAGATATTTCTACAGTTGGCATCCTATTTAAATAGTGCTTATGACACGCAGAACCTAGTTAATTTATTTTTATGGATGTTATTAAACAGGAGATTATTCATGAGCGGCTAATTTTGAGCAGTGACATTTATTTTTTATTTGGTTTTGTATTTCCCCCCTTATTATGACAAAGTAAAGGTGTAGGTGGTGTGAATATATGCTTCCATTCTTGTTTGTTTCTTCTTCTTAAAATTCTGGGATATGACCTGTGTTTGGTTATAATGTTTATGGTTGGGTCTGACATACATTGCATGGTACTTCACCCATTCTCTGCCCATCAAGATCAGCAGTCTTTTGTTAGCAAAGTGCCAGTTTGATACAGGGAGAGGAGAACTTCAATGTAAAAAATGTAACTGAGTGACTTAAAGGAGGGAAAAATCCCATTTCTTGAAGTCACTTCAATATACTGCTGCAAAATATAAAGGACCATGTTTTCCAAAATGGCTAATGATTTTGATCAGGTCTATTTCTTCTTGTCAGGAGATATTTCATGAAGACTGGAGTTAAAGATATTTGGGATTTTGCACAAGTGATGTCCATACAGTGGGTATTAGTTAGGTCAGTTAGAAATGGAGACATGTGAAATCAATATTATCTTTGGAAAATAAAACAAAATTTTCATTGAGGGCTGTCAGTTAGATCCTTCTGTGCAAGTTTTTTCTGTGATTAATAAACATCATCCCCGTCAGAATTTTAATACTTCCTGAATTGCTTGTGATTTTTTTTTCTGGTTGTTTATCTCTTTGGATCATTTGTTACGAAGTAAGTGCATTTAGTACATTTTTTCTCGTAGAAAGTCAATGTTTTAACTTGCATTTCTCAGGTTCTGCAAGGGGCTTAAAGTTAGTAGTAGCTAAGAGGCTGGCCTATGGCCCCTCTCTTGCAAAAGAAAAGGAGATCCCAGATATGACATACAGTCGGGTGGCTATTTTCTCAACACCTTGTTATTTAATAACAATAAAAAAAAAATTGTCTTGTCTTTCTTGCTTTAAGAAGAAATTAATCTCATAAATTTAACCATTAATGCTATACTGTAATCCAATTTTTCTGTGAATTTTTAGTAAGCAGAATCAGGTTTTACAGCTCTTCTCACTACATCCTCTGAAAATTCCTCACATTAGTAATTGAATTGAGATATACACCTCACTAGGAACAGGCATTTTGAAAGAACATAGCCATTTTTATATTTTGCATATATTAAAAAAATAATTTTTCTTTTTGTCTAATTTTTTAAACAGGACTCTGGTACTGCTTAACTTACATATGTTTTACTGAATATTTCATTTGGAAACTCTTCAGAGCAATGTTTATCTCCCTATTCATTTTACAAACAACACGTAGCAAGATAGATCCACTGGTTGGCCTAAACATTTCCTGAATATAATTTAAAAGGAAAAGTAATCACTTGTTATCATAAGCAATTTTTGCATTTGTGCAGGTATGAGTAATAGAACCTAAAAAATTGAAAGATTTCCTATGCACTTATCTTTTATTCATTTGTCTATATTTGAGACAGGAATTCTGATTTTGCAGAAGGAAAGAAAGATGTGAGGTGGACATATTGTAAGTATTCTGGATTTACCTTGACTCCCATAACATTCACAAGGCAATTGTTCTTCATATATCCCCTGTCCTTGAAGGTTGGCTGCCAACAGTCCAACTATAAAATTTATTGTTTAAGATAGCATTTCAGATATGAGGGAGAAACTCCCCTCCAGAGACCCTTGGAACTTAGTGGAGCCTGAGCACAAGGAGTCCTCTCATAGGGCCCAGACTGCCAGCCTGGATTTGGACAGTCCAGTGGTCAGTGTCCAGTCGCCCTGCTGCTGGTCTGAACTGGGCTGGCCTCTGAGCAGTAAGAATGAGGTATGGGGATGATGGAGGGCAGCTCTCAATCTTGTGTACCCATCCTTCTTAATAAACAGATTTTATTTCTTTATGTCATACTGAGGGATCCCTGCCCACTGCCAATAACAGAATGAACCCATAACAAAATGAAACATCAATAAAGTAACATTAGTAACAACACACAATTAATGACCAGACAGAAAAAAATGTATGAGGATAGAAACTGGGAAAACTAATCTTTTAATATTATAGCTATGATCCCCTAGAAATTTATTTTCTGATAAAGTTTCTTAATTGAGTTTATTTAACTTTTAGTACTACATTTGTTATTCTACCCCAGTAGCCCATCTGCCTGTGCATATCCATATTAAAGACAGGATAGATAAGAATGCTTGCTATGAACTAGTCCCCATGGGTTGGAATAAAAGTGTTCTTACTTCACACAGACTAGTTTGCTAATTACCATCACTTTGAACAGGAGAATACTAAACCTGAGATTTAAGCCTTTCTCAGAATAATGTAGTTCAATGAAGTTGTTGGACTGCCTTTTTTTTCTTAAAAAATATATCCTTCTTTGACTTCTTGTTGTAGCAGCTCCCTCTTGGTGCTGTGTGTCACATGTACCTAGGATCATTTGAACTAACTCAAAATGGATTTACTGTGGTTTTATGACACTGAGGACAGAACTATGATCATGGTATAAACTGCTATCAAATTAATGAAACCACATGGAGTTCATCAGTTCAGTGCAACTTTTCTTGGGAACATATAGTAATATTAGGGTGATTTCCATCTGTTTAGAGAATCAGTGATGCTGACCTCTCTCAGGGGTCTTCCTGTAATATTTTACAGTGAAGTGTAAAAAATCTCAACATTTAATGTGAGTTATAGGAAGTTAAACATCTCAGATCCAACTGCTCTACAGCCATCTGGTTTTTCCTCATGGACTTAAGTCTGTGGCAATAAGGTCCAATAGTTTTTAGTTAGTTTGGAACAAGAAAGTTGCAAACTTACCAGAGTATCTTACTCTGGTAAATTTGCATCTGTTGTAATATAACATGGAAGCATTCCTTGTGTAAAACGGGGATGGTGGTGATGGTCTTGATGTAAGCTTAATTTATCTGAGTGCTAAAGTGGTTTAAAGCCATTCAACTATATTCAGCATGATTGAAATTGGAAGCAGCTTCAATGTTTGACATTTACTTCTCCTCTGTGACAGATTTCTATTTAAAAAAAAAAAAACAAAAACAGTCCATTTTTGTCAGTTTAGGTATAATTATAGATATGAAGTTTGAATTATTGTTCACCTTTTTGTGTATTTTCTTGATAGGTCTAGTCAGTATTAAATAATACTTGCAAACATTGCTTTTAGAAATATCTCTATGCAATTAGTTCATCTGTTATTGAAGACCCTTTTGCTTAGGAAAGATTGTTATCTTTCCTATTTTACACACTGATAAACAGATCTAGCAATAAGATTATTTGCCTTCATCTTATTTCTACTGCTTCATGTCAGAATTTATTTCATGGAAAACAGAACTTTACAGGTTTTGGTATGAGCAAGGTAAGAATCAAGCTCATAGTTATCAGGGTTGATTCTTGGACATTAGTTTATTAATATAGGGTAATTATTTGTATGTTTTCCAGATGATCATGTCTCCCATGACCAAAGATACTAGCTAATGTTCAAAAATATTTTGGAGCTTTTATCCACAAATGTTGAAATCAGTTTAGTAGCTAGGCACCTGAAAATGAGTTACCAGACAATAAGAGCTAGTAACAGCATTGTAGATGAATAACAGAAACTGAATTGGATATTTATTAAGCCATTAAGATAAACATTTCTTTACTTGTAAGTCATTCTGGATGTATTCTATATCTCTTATATTGTAGATCTTGATAAAGATAACTTGGTTATATTGAAACATAAATCAAATCTGTGGATGGTGACACCAGAGGGCTAAATATCTAGAAATTTTTGAGTTTCATGTTATCAGAGAAGATAGGACTGGACAAAACAGATAGATTTCAAAGAATGTAAAGCCCTTCAAGTAATTAAGTAAAATTTTCAGTTTATTTCAGAAATCACATAAAACAATATTTTTCCCTCAAACACTACACCCCTATTTAGAATCATGGTGAAACAGCAATTTTATTATTAATAGAATTGTACATTTCACTTTAAAAAAAATACAGCCCAGTACACTGGCAAATGTCACAAGGTAGATGAATAAAATCATAACTGTTCCATTCTTTTATCTGATATTTATATCTAACAGTTGAGAAAGTGGCAAAACTTGCATGGGCATATGTAATAGGAAATTGGAACCTTTTAGTCTGAACAATTTCCTTTTTTTTTTTTTTTTCACAGAACTTTGTTTCTCTCACACCTTTGAACAATCATAGAACCTCAGATGGTGTGTGCTGTGCTTTGACATAATGAGAAATTGGGACCACTGCTGTACAAAAAGCAAAACAGCTGTGGAGAAGGAGTGAAAATACCAAGGGTGTTAGATACTTCACCTTTAAAGAATCCTTTAAACACAAGGCTTACCTTGCCCACGTATTGAGTATCTGGACCTGTGTACTCCTCCAGCAAGAAAAATTGATTCCACATCCAACCACGCTTGGTGCGGTGCAGTGTTTTTCCATCACTCTCTGACATTCCTGTTATCCTTTCACCGTGTGAGTGCTTGTTAGTCCTTTTTTGGGATGGTGTCATATGAACCACATAAAACACAGAGCTCCAAAGCAAAACTGCCAGAAAGGACTGAGTCCTCATCATTTTCAGAGATTCTGTAAGCCTCCACTCCTCTAATAATTCACCAGAACAAATTTTTCAAATGTTATATTCCTCTTGTAAGAAAAACCTAGGGGATAGAGAAAAGTGTTTGTGTAAGTTGTAATAACTTATTTCCCTAAGGAAACAAGAACACAGTCTAGTGATCACAACAATAACCCATGGGAATGACAAATAACCACGAAAATTACTCAGAGAGTTTTAAGTTAAGTTCTTTAATGTCTTTTTCCATCTTACGCTACTTCACTCACACGGTATATAGACATTAATTTAAAACACAAGCTGAGTAAAATACTTTGTCTGAAAGCTTTAGCTACCAGCAACATCCTGACACAAGGAAAGAGCCTAAATAAGAAATCTTCGAAACTAATCTCTTCCGGCTCAGCCTGATGCTATATTCCCTTAGCATCTGTTCAAAACTGTCTACAAATCTGAATTTTCTGTTGCTTTGTGATTAATACACCCCATTCTTCCCCTTTTCTAGCCCCCAGTTGTCCAGAAGATCTTCTTCTATACCTGCAGAAAGGAAGTCATAAAAAGAAATTTGTAAAGTATTATTTTCATAGAATCTTTAAGGTGGACAGAAAAGTACTCTTTAGACACGTGTGGGTTCACAGGAATCCTGCTGAGGTTAACAAAACTTTGTATTTGGAAAAGAATTCTCCGTTTGGAATGTATTTCATGGTTGAATGCATGAGAATTTTTGTGGCGGTGGGCAAATTAAGTTTATTAAGTTTGTTATATTAGTCAGCTTTATGTACCAGGTTCAGCCTCGTGGGCATTCCTTTGTTTCCCTCAGTTTGTGTTAATGCAGGCACCTGTCACTATTGTGTAACAGTCTGTTGTCTGTCATTCTTCCCGACATTGTAAAACCCATCCCCTCTATCCCAGTTGGTCCAATTTGATTTTCCCGCCTGTGTAACTGCCCCAAAGACACCTTCCATTGGTTGCTGTAACTTTACCACTCCCTCTCACCTATTCAGATAAAACCCCTGGCCGCTGGGCACTCCCGCCAGAATCAGGAGGCAGTGACCAGGCACAATAAACGCCGTCACTACCGCTCGCTCTCCTCCCTCCCCACCTTTGTCTGCATCGCTTTATCCATCGCTGCTGAGAAGATTCTCTCAGAAACCAAGAACCCCCGATAAGAATCAGCCTGGCCTGAGTTGCTCACTGGCTGATCTCTAGTCAGTGTGCCCGGTGCCTGGGTTAGCCGGTGGACAGAGACTCCGAGGTCTCAGGCGGCACCGTGGCAAATTTTCATTATATAGAACCTTGCTGTAATTAGTTTTTTTCCGAAAATTACTCTGATGTTTTCTGTAAAAGTTTGGAAGCAAGTCAAACCAAGTCAATATTATATTCTTTATCTAGCAGTACAACTGAAGTGCCTGATGTCCCAGTCTTTTCCATAATATTTATTACATTAAATCTGTTTCTGCTTTAGGATAGCTTTAGCTGAGTTGTCACTGTGTATTACAGAAATCATAGGAAAACAATTCAGCAGCAAAAGGATATTTTCTTTGAGAATCCTGCTCCATTAACAGTGATAGTAGTATGAAGCCAAAACAGTCAGATATTTTGAAATTAGAAAAAAAACATACAAAATTATCCCCCTTTCTTCTGCAACCTTACATTATGAACAGCTACTTTCACTCTGTTGTTTATTTGTTTGGGATTTTTATAGAAGACAGGAAGGGAGTCTTTTCAGTACAAAAGTTCATTTTGGAAATAAGAGGCTTCTTGTGAAAATTATTAGTCAGTTGAGAACCAAGACTGTTTAATGGAAAACATTTAGTGAATTGTACTTTAAGACCTTATTGATTAAATTACTGGAATTGTGCCCTTGTGTGAAATTGTCTTAAAATGATGATATTCTGTATGGATTCAGTGTCTTAACTAGCAATCCTGAAGGGGGATCAAAGCCTAAGCATCTTAGTAACTTCAAAAAGTTTTAGCTGAGCAAGAAGTGAGGGCTTGGAATATTTATCACTTTCTAAGATCATGTTGAAAAACAAAAAGAAAACAACTTAATAGGTGTCATATTTATGCAGAAGATCATGTATATCATACAGGAGAACTTGTTTTATTTTGCTTTTCATTTTAATTGAAGAATCAAAACACTAAGTAATTTAACTTAATTTGCATAAAATCATGAAGGTACATAGATCTTAGCATACATTCATGAATGTGTTTTCTTTGAATTCTGGTTTTTGCTATCATAATGTTCTGTATCTTCCTGTTACAGGCAGAGGGGCAAATTTGTGATTAATTTAATAACAGTAAATTTTGACATTACCTGAGAACATGATTAGTACATGACGACTGTGCATTGTAATTGCAATTTACTGGATACAGATCAACAGGAAAAAAACCCTAAAATCAACCAATGTTCTATCCATGTTTAAGTTTGATGAGTTGAATTCCTTGTATAATATTAGACTGAAATATGTTTTATAACTGAATAAAGCTATTTATTAACGTAGACCACAAGACATCATTGTTTATATTTCAAATCCATTTCACTGCATCATCTGAGACAGATTGAATAGCCTCTTCAAACTTTGTAAATTAGGTCCTGCTTAAAGTATTGAAAGTAGGCAGAATGAAAGTAGGCAACAACAGGAACCTTTGGAAATACTTGTCTTGGGTTATGTAACCAAAAATAATGTATATTCTATTTAATCTGTTGAAACCAGATAGGGAGATGTTTTTTTTTTCTTTATCTCTTGTAACTCCAGGGGGAAGGAGGGCAGATGCCTTCTGATAATAGGGTAGCTGTTAAAACCAGGTGGGGCAGTGTTTCTCATCTCTTTCACCACTGTCCACCCTCCAGGGGATATCTTCTGTTAATGGCCATTGAGGCCCACCAGTGACATGACACATTACATCATCCCATTGTGAGAGGCTCCACCCAGTGGGGAGGAGCCAACCATTCCCTACCAAGATAAAAACTGAGATGTAGGAACACCAGTCAGCCTCTTTTCCACTGTATTCTTGGAGAAAGACCAGACCCATCTTGCCAGCACTGGACCCTTTTTTCTACAGGATCATCTCTACTCCACAGAACAACATCTGTTACTCCAGGAAGACTTATTTGAGCTGCTTCCAACACTCTGACAACAGGGTGTCAGGTCATATCTCTGACTCCATCAGGGTTTTCTAGGACTTTTGTTTGTTTGCTTTCTTGGTGGTTTGTTTTTTTTGTGGTTTTTTTTGGGGTTTTTTGGGTTTTTTTGGGGTTTTTTTGGTTTTTTTTGGTTTTTTTTTGTTTTTGTTTTTGTTTTTTTTTTTGTTTTGTTTTGTTTTTGTTTTTGTTTTTGTTTGCTTGTTTTGTGTTACTGCATTTGCATTTTTAATATTCCTAATAAAGAGCTGTTACTCCTATTCCCATATTTTTTACCTGAAAGCTCCTAATTGCAAAATTGCAATAATTTGGAGGGAGGGGGTTTCCCATTCTCCATTCCAAGGGAAACTCCAGTTTTCTCTGACAGATACCTGTCTTTCCAAACCAAGACAATACTGTATTCAGAATTCAGACAATCAACTTTGTCCAGTGACTGTTCTGGCATCTCTTATCTCTTCTGGAAATATTCCTGCTTGATGTGTCCTCAAATAGGGCTCTTTCATAGCTGTATTTGTCCTCTTCTGTAAATTCAGAATGATAATATTCAAATGTTCATATTAATCAAATTTTGGATTTGATCACTTTTGCCTTGATATTAATTATGTGTTGTTATGTAACTATTCTGATAAATATTTTGGTTTTATATATTTAAGGTTGTGACTGATTTATTTCTCTATTTTCTTGGACCCTACTGTTTTTTCTGCAATAAAACATAACAAACCATAAACCAAGTAAAAATTCCTGAAAATAACATGCATATTTGGTGAGACTTTAATGCCTAGTGTATCTATAAAACTACCAAAAATCCTAAAAATATTTTTATAAAACCTCTAAGCCTTGAGAGGCTGCTGTGAAAAAAGAAGTTCTTAAAAATGCCAAACAGTTAAAATTTTCACTTTGAAATATCCTTATTTCAAAACCTAGACAAATCTAACACTCAGATCATTCAGTCAGCTTTGATTTTACTTTTTTTTTTTTTTTTTTAAACAGAGGAGAGTAGGTGATATCAATCCATTTTCATTTGGCCTTTTAGAGATGTATGATTGCATGTTCAGTTTGATGATAATTTAAAACGTAAATATAATTTCAAGTGTGTCACTTTTGCTATTTAAAAATGGCACACTTTAATTTCCTGAAATTGCCCCATTCGTTTGCATCCAAACACCATTTGCCATACTCATTTAAATGCAGAACAGATTTATAGTGCTCTTTTCTTTGTACTCAGAGAAATACTTCAAGGTAGTCATTGGCTTATGCATCTTGTCTCACAGTCAGGAGGTCAGGAGTTGCACTCCATATATTCAGGAGGTGGAGTTTAATACTGAAACAAAGGATTCTGATATGGCCTGGAAAAGTAAGACCAACTTTTCCAATTCAAAGGATCTCAGTGCACTGTGCACAGATGTTCTGACCCCGCTAGAAGAAATTATCTCTGTGTAAACACCAATTTTTCACAGAGGACCGTTTCTCAAAGGAATCTAGTTTCCCACATTTTGTCCCAGCCAAGGCAGAATTTATAGTGAGATTGCTTTAAACCTGTGGTTTTCTGTGTAGTGCTGCCCTCTACTGAGTTCCTTGATAATTAGTAGGGCTTTACTATCTAGTCGAAATTTAGCACGCTTAATGTCAAGAAAAATGCAGCAAAAACAAAAAATGAAGCTACAGCCCATTTCTTTCCTGTATTTTATTCTTGTGATAACTGGACCTTTTAGGTGTAAAAAAAGACTTATTAATCTGGGTCAGTATGTCTGCTGAACACTATGATAAACATCTAATTTGATTTTTCTTCTAAAAGGACAAAAAAATCTTTAGAGAATAATTTTTTTTTTTCCAAACAACCAATCAATATTCTATATGCAATCTTTTCTCACTTCATTTCTGCTCCCATCATTTAATCAGTAAAATGTCAACTTCTTTTTCTTGTCAAACAACATAAAATGGTTTTCTTTCTAGTTATCTTGGAAACCTCTAAAGATGGGGAATTCATGTGTTAAACATGTTAATGCCAAACACTGATTTTCTTTCCCATTTGGCAAGTCAGTGGATCTGAGTCAAGGAAAATAAGTATTTTTTCATTTGTATGGGCTGAGGGATATGTGGTGGTAGTGTAGAACCACTGCAGTCTCTCCATGCAATAAGGACTTTGATATCAGAATCCTACAATAGTTCCAGGTAAATGAATAATCTCTGTATGAAAAACATTATTTTTCTGAGCACAGTAACAACTGGAAAAAATTTATCTCTTCAAGTCCTTTTGAATGCAAAATGTTCTATTTAGATTCTTCAGGTGTAGTGTGAAATAAGCCTTGGTGGGATCAATAGCACGGATTTGTTACTGATGATGCCAATTTAAATGTTTCTATAGCAATTGCCATGGCAATGTTTTTAATTAGTGCAGCACAGTCACTCACAAGCATGACACGAAGAAAAGCTAACCTTCGGCAACTTGATAACGTATCCCACATTAGTCTGTTTCATTTGTTAACAGTGAAGCAAAATTTGTGTTCTAAAAGAAAAAGATCTGCTGCTAAAACAGCTAAAAATAGCAGAGTTAACTGCAGCATCAGTGCTTCATATTGCACTCCGATCTCTAAATAGGAAAGATGTAACTAATGTTCAGGATGATCCAAACAATCTGTAAAACTAAGTGTGTATTTTAACAGGATATAGCAAATATAAATCTTGTGTAGCCTCCACACATGAAAGCAGTCTCATTGGCTTTGTCAGCCTTTTTTTAAAAACACAATATCTGAATGCAGTTTTAATCTACCTAGACTGAGCACTGAGAACGGTGAAGCTGTAGCACCAAAAGGCTCTGCTAAAAACAGCACACTGCTACTGATAATACCAAGATTTAGGAAGAGGCTGGATCTCTGCCACTGTAGGTTCACTTTTATCACTTCTCCAACTAATTAGAGATATCCCAGGATGCATACACATGCTTCCCTCTCGCTGCAGCACTCAAATATTCTGAGTGCAGTAATACTGCAGACATGAATACAGTCTCTGGATGTATGAGTTTCTAAAAACAACATACTGTTTTAGCATTCTTCTGCCCAAAAACTTACTTTTTTTTTCCTTCCCTCTTTCCTATTCATGGATAAATATGGGATTCGGGCTAAGGATATAAAGATTAAAAGTGAACAACCAATGCACATATGGACTAAACTTGAGGTAATCAAGAAAATATTTCTAGGAGAGCTTAAGTAAGTTTTGAGGGATCCCCAAAGCTTAAGGGACAGTTTTTTTTGACTGATGAATCACTCTTTGTGTACAAGTACTCAGATCCTCTTCAGACACAGAAACCTGGGCCACACTAAAGAAATACATTTCCACTCAGCAGGTCCCACTGCAAAACTTTCAGAATAGATTTTCAGAATATTTTTTTGTTCTACTGGGTGCTTATCTGTTCAGCACTGCATACAGTGAAAATAAGCTAATTTGAAATTTTTGCCAGGAAACAGCTGAAGGCAATTCTTTATTTCTGGGACATCAGTGCAGCTTCCCTTAGCTACATGATTCTAAGAGTCATACTAATAAAAATAATAGGGAATTTGAACTAATAGCAATTTGCATTGGAATGTCTATTGAGATAATGTCTTTAGGCAAATGAATCAATGTCTTGTAGGTGCATTAGGAAAAAACATTTCTCTTGCTGTGACAAGAGAGAGCTAGAATTTATTTTAAAGTTTTTTTCCAGACTCTCGGCTATCTGCATTGGAGATACAAGTCCAAATTCACCTCATCATGCCCTGAGTCACCCTCTCAACAGCACTCACAGTGAACAACTCAAATCCCCTGGGTGGGTGAATCTAGCAAGAGAATGTGTTGATTTTTATTTGGACAATTCCCACTGGTAGTATTGTGCAGAGGCAGAGCTGTGGTTTAAAGCAGCTCTTCCTGGGTACTGAAGGGCACTGTACTATTTGCCCTTCTCTGGTGTAAGAATCTTCTGAGGAGGAGATGAAACTCTTTCCAGACTGCTTGTCCTCCAACCATCCTTCCTTCAGCTAGTGAACAAAGTCTACTGCCCTCCCAACCCATCTTGTAAAAGCGTCTCTAAATTCTTGGCAATGGTATTAATGAAGCTAAAAGAGACTTCTAAAATACCTGCTTCTGAGGCAGCAGACCACTGGATTATACATGTGAAATATACGTTTTCTCATTGTAAAAAAAAATCTGACTTTTCTATCCAGTAATATTTTTTCAGGATCTCCTTTTCATCAGCATGAGAGGAACAAGGAAATATAGCACTTGTAAACCCTTAAAGCAAGGACTTTTGAAAATATTCCTTTGATCTTTAGTACTGATTTTTCTCCACAGGGAACACATTTCACTCTTATCATGTAATGAAGCTGCATTATAAGTTTTTTTGCCACACCTTATTTACAACTGCAACACATTCATCACAATCATGGTTTTAAAGAATATCCTTACGAAACATGAGGAAAAAATAAGTGCTAACCTCAAAGCAAATTTTTTATCTTTTCCTCCCCTTTGAGATTGTTTCATGTTTTGTCACTCGTAACCTGATTGTATTTTGATATTGATACCCTGCAGGTATCAAAAAAAAGGTATTTATTTTTTGTTGCGGTGTGTATTTAGGGG
>VXBR01011069.1:0-17065 GCA_013400215.1 Cisticola juncidis
GCTTGGGAACTTTCACTTTAGTCCCTTCTACTGAAAAGTGGAAATGAAACCTTTTCCACCTGTTTTCCTCTGGTTTCCCTTTTTGGGGGCCAAAGCTCTGTGCTGCAGGTGGCGTGGGTATGTGCAGAGCAATGCAGCCTCCCCAAACCCCTTGGTTTCCCCACAAGTCGTCATGACTGGTTCCCAGGGGTGCGCAGCTCTGGCAGGAGAAAGAGCGCACAGCGCAGGGGGTGCCGTGTCCTGCCCAGCCGGGGCTCTCTGGCACAGAGCAGCAGCAGGGCCAGCTCCTTTCAACCCACTCCTGCCTTGGCTTCAGCTGGGACACAGAAGGCTCTGGAAATCAGCACTGCCACACACATTCCCAGCTTGGAGCAGCTGCTGCTGGTGGGCAGATCCTGATACTTCTATTGCTTCCAAATAGGAATCAAGGCAGCCGTAGACATGGAGGTACTGAGAAGCCCTGGGCTTGTTCAATAAATGGGCAAAAGTATGGGCAACTGTATTAGGAAACATTTCAGCCTGGTCTAAATGCTCAGCCAATTTTCCAAATTAAAAAAGTAATTTTATTAATTTAAGATAAAATAGAACAAAATTTAAACAAACCCGCAATCAAAAGGGCAATGCCGATAAACCCGGGATCGGCACAGGGTGAAGCTCCGTCACAGCCTCTGTTGCACCGTGACCCCTCCACCCCCGTTCACAAATCTCGCCTGCTCTGAAATCCCCTTATACAGACTTTTGAACAGCCTTTTTATAATGTCATTTCAGATTTTTACTCTGTACCAGTCTATTTGAAAAGCAGATGAGACTTCAGGGAATGGGGACAGGATTCATGTCCCTTGTCTGCCTTAAATGCTCCTGGCTGCAGTGTTGCTACTTGTGTTGAGAGAGCAGAGACAGGTAAATCTCCACAGGATGGCAGTAAAACCCAGCATGTTCGTTATCCATCTTTGGGTTACGGATTAAAAAGGATTTTAACACACCAGCCTGAATTCAGCTCCTAGGCTGTTTCTAGGTGCACAAATTAATTGTTTATCATCTTAGTGCTTTGGTTTTCTATCTAAAATCTGTGTATATCTATCCAGGCATGGGAATGGCATCTCCAGTATTGAGCATCGGAGAAGAGGCATAATATCAGCTAAGCAAACTTAATTCCTGTCTACCCACCTGCTTGAATAAAAATGCCCTAAAGAACATTCCTCAGTTCTTTCTCAGCCATGAAGCTGTGTAACTCTGTCCTTCCTTTCAGGTCTAGTTGCATGGTATGGAAGGAAAGCCGAGGTCTCCCGGCAAAGTCCTTCCAGGATAGGGCAGAAAATCAGGCAAGGAAGAGAAACTGCAGAATGGGGGAAAAAAACAAGCAGGAACAAAAATATTTTGAAGAATGCTTGTGTGAAAAAAAAAAAAAAGCAAACACTTAGAAAGGATCCAAACACATAAAAGCTGATTTACAGGTAACTACAACCCAAGGGAGAAGAGAAGTGAGAAAACAGGAGAGGAACTAGAGGCCTGTGTTGTCTGTCTCTGGATGTACAGAAATCTCACTTATTTGTTGAAGAATGGGGCTTTCCCTTGAGCTGATCAATCACTCACTTGCCAGCTGAAGAACAGACAGGTGAATTCTCTGACAGGTTGATTGTCCAGATTCCCTGCAATTCACATCACAGAGTACTGACCAGTACCAGGAGGAAGGACCAAGTAGTCAAAAAACTCCACTGAGCAGTGGTGGGTGGTCTGCACTTCCTGAATAGGAGGTGATTGTTAGCAGGTCGTTTATGTAATTTCTCTGTCCTTCCTGACATATCCAGTCTCTTGCCTATTGTTTATGTCTTGTTTTATCTGAGCAAATGGCAAAGTTTCTGGGTAAGGGACTATAATTTTCTACGTATACACAGAGTTCTGGTCCTAATTTGAGAGCAACATGTACTTACTCTAAAAGTTTACGTGGTAGATCTGTCAAGGGTCTGAGAGGACTGCAGGGAGACAACAGAGGGATTTGGAGTCAGCATGTGGGTGTGCAGGAGACACTAAGAGTCTTGAGAGTGTTTCCATTCCTGGAACTGGGCCTCGTCTCCTGGCAAAATTAGGCCCCATGATACCCAACTGCAAATCTCAGTTTACATCCTTGGATTTTGCATCCTTGTCTGACCATTATACCTACCTGCAGCTGACAGAGCAAAACATTCCCGTCTTCATTCTTACCAGCATCCACATTGTACTCCTTTTATTACACGTACAGGCATATGGAAAGTCTTGCCCACAACTGTCAAGTACCCAAAGCTTTTTGTTTGCATTATAGATAGAAAAAAAAAAATCCTGATATATAGATTTTATTGGCTGGCATTGTTCTGGGATTGGTGTACTGGGATTTTCAGTAGCAGCAGGTGAATTCTTGGTGGGTTGTTCCAGTGATTATAATCCTAACAAATGAAAAGTTTAACTGCAGTAAATGGCAGGTGTCTAAAGTGTAGGAGTGACAATTTAACCCTTTATTTCAGTAAGATTTCAAGTGGCTGCTCTTGAATGTCTAAATGCTTGAGTGATACAGACAAATGTCCTTCAGAGAGCACCCAAAAATGTGAAGAACTGGAATGGATTGCCCTCCTTGAAGAAAGATAAAAGATATATTACATATGTGTCAGCTGAGGGAAAAGAAAAATTCTCTCCACATATCTGAAGAAAGAGCATAAACTTGTACTACAAATTATTTATGAGGCTCTGGGGAATAAGAATAATAGTTATTATATGATAATAATTGAAATATATAAGAGGCATACTAATATATATGTGTATAAAACTCAACAGTGGGACAAGGGACAAGGAAATAAGAGAGAAATAGGGGAAATTGGGTGTATAGGAGAGACTAGAGCTATTCAGTTCTTTTGTGCTGTCTGGGTTCTGAATGAGTCTGAAGTTTAGAAAGCAAGGCTGCAAGGTAGGAAATTATTTGGATCAGCAGGATTTTAAGGAACTTCAGCATGCCTGCTAGGGGGAAAGTGGGGTGCTTTTAGGGTCTTTGCTGAATGCCAGCCTATCTAACAGGGGACCTCATCTGGAGTCACAGACCTGCAGCCAGCCCTGTCCATATGCTGGGCAACACAGCTGTTACAGCACCTGGATGAGGTCCTGGGGAAATGTTCCAAGGAGCTGCTCCTGCATTGCTCTAACCTAGGAGATCAAGGAGGTGATGCTGAACAGCTATTTGAGACTTTACATCCATGCACATTTCTTTATGAATGCAGCTATTCTAATAGACATCAAGGAAAGTTTAAGCTGTGGCTCATTTTGTAACTGAACTGGTTTTCCATGAACTGCTTGCTTTGATTATTAGTTACATGTAGAATGTGGTCCACCTAACTCAATTGTTTTATCTCCTGCTATCACTTGTTTTATCTACTGCTTGATTTGCTAATAACTTTTCTGAATAAAAAGTTAATGATTAGCAGCTAATACATAATTACAGTGTGAATGTTCTGGCAAGTATTTTATAAGAGAATCTGCAGACAATACATTGTTCTACTACAGCACCCTTGCGTCCCTTGCTTCTTAACTCTATCAGGCATTTGAACTCTTTTTTTTTTTTTTTTTTTTTTTTTTTTTCCACAGACAACCAAGCCACCAAGCCATGAATTTCTTGGTTTTGGTTGCAGATGAATGCAGTGTATACTGGGAAAGACAGAGCATGACAGCACTTGCTGGGATTCCCAACACTGGGATCTGATATAGTGCTGTTGTCCCACTCAATTTTTATTCTGCCAGGGTGGTAGGGGAGAAATAAAGTGTTACAGAATATTGTTGAGGTTGGCCGTATTAATTAATTATTTACATAAATTAATTACAGGGAATGTTTGACATGGCACATGTTGATCTCTGGATTATTTATCTCCTATTGGTGTTTGACCAAAGAGTAAAATCATTCTGTGTCTTTTGTCAGAGCTTTTGGAATCTAGCAATAAATTCTTGCAGAGAAAGTTTCATTAAAAATTTGTATGCATGCAAGAGGAACATATGAAGCCAAACACAATGTCAGGAAACAAGGACCTCATTTAAGAGTTTATGGGAATCTTAAAATACTATTTAATTCCTGATGAAACCAGAGCCAGAAAAAGAGGTTTTTAGTAATCAGTTAATTGAAGCAAATGCATTTGAGGATCACAACATTAATGCTGTTGGTTAAAATCTGCTTTTGGTAAACAGCATGGAATCAAAGAAATTTTTACAACGTGTCCTTTTCAGAACATAGTAGAGGCAGTCCATGTAGCTGATGCTCATCAGCATGCAAAAGATGTTTGGCAATTGGTGGCTGAGAGTTGCAGAGCAATGCTGCTCTTTGCTGTCTCAGGCTCAGCTGAGAAATTCCATATGTTGGGTCTGGCTTCAGAACTTTGCATCCCTGGTTACTCCACATTTCCAGACTTGAGAAGCTTTGAGAGCCCAGCTCCAGGGCAGGCAGGAGGGTAGGTCAGTGGGAAATGCATGTTATTTTGAAATGCAGGAAGAAGGCATCCAACAGATTGATGGTTTCTCTATTGACATTATTGCTTTTACAAAAGAGGGATTGAGGAATGAATTTCTGATAAACTTTTGAATTAATTGAATGATTAGGTATAGCATTCATTTAATGAAAAAACAGTTCCCCCAGTCCCCTGAATGAATATAATGCATACATGGATTTTTTTTTGCATGTCTTTTAGAATTTGGAGCAACTGCAGTCAAAATGGTGATGTGTAAAAAAAATTAAATTAAAAAACCCACAAAACTTAAAAAAGATTTTTTTTTAGGATACAAAATTGCAAATATTTCTTAGGATTCACAAGGAAGATTTTACTCTTTGGCATAGCTTGAACTCAGCCAATATGTCTTTCCATGGAAAAGTTAAATACTACATTTCTTAACCATAATAGATAAAAATTGTAACAAGTAACAAGTGAGGAAAATGTAATTGAAAATGGATTTTATTTACATAACTTACACTGCTTGAAATACTCCTTTAATATATCTTATGATAGGTGGGACTTTGGTTCAAAGTGAAAAGATGGGAGTAAACGGCCACCTTTGTGCTGATCATCCTCTTCCCACTGCTGTTCCTGCATCTCCAGGAGGATACAGGTTCACTGCCTAGGACACGACTTCTGAAAAGCAACAACGAAATCCCACATAAACTCTTCCAGCAGACTCTGGTCATCACCTCCTTAGGATGGGAAATCAGTGCACTGCTCCCAGAGAGTGGTTGTTTGTAAACATCATTATATATGATTCGGAAAATTTGGGTTTGGGAGTTTTCTTAACATAACCATCAAATAAATATGTCAGCAGTGAATTGAGATGCCAAACCCCAACTTTTCTTCTTCTATATACAAAGCATGTTCCTTCAGGGTAGGACACACAACTTGTCTCAGAGAGGAAATCTAAACCCAGATCTTAGCTCTACAAAATCTTACTGCTTTTTAATCAGAGAATCATAGAATAATTTGGGTTGGAAGAGACCGTAAACATGGTCTAGTTTCTCTCTGCCTTGGGAATGGACACTTTCCACTAGATCACATTGCTCAGAGCTCCATCCAATCGTGCCTTGAACCCTTCCAGGGATGGAGCGCCAACAACTCTGTGCAGTTTGTTCCAATGCCTCATCACCCTCACACAAAGAATTTCTTCTTAATATCCTATCTAATTATTTTAGCTTAAAGACATAAAGAGTAGAAAAATTAATAGAAAAGAGTAGCGTAAATTTTCTTTACAGAATAAACTTAAAAATAGCCAGGAGTGTACATGTATATCAGATTGATGCTGGAACAGAAAAATTATCATGGTATGCAGGCACTTCAAAATTTTTGATAAAATTTTTGGTGCTTTCTGACATTGCTTGCTTGAGAGTGGAACTGAAGAAGAAAGGAAATTTCCAACCCATAAAAATAGTCTATTTTAAGAGGCACTCAAATCATACAAAAAACCTGAAATGCCATACTTTGTGTTCTTTCACTATCCCCCTCCCTTTCCCAAACAGTCCTAACTGCGGTAACACAAGTCTCTTGGGATGCAGTCCTGCTGAAAATTGTTTGAGGCACCTGCTCCAGAGGAATGCAAGAGCATTATGTAGGCTTGTTTCCACAAATGTTCTTTAATGTCAGCACAAATTTACACTTCAGTGCTCTGTGTTGGGCAGTGTTCAGAGGAAGAAAGCCCTCTGCCATCCAATATTAGAGCTTCTTCCAGACCGCAGCTCCAGGAGCTGTAGTTACATGCTGGAGAACAGATGTTCTTCCTCAGTTCTTGGACTTCTTGGATTGTGACATTTGTAATTCATGGTCTAGTGAAGTAATATGGTTTGGAATGATGCTATAAAAAAACTCAGCAGCAAATCAGGAGTGGTGGCGGTACCTGTTTCTTAGCCAAAGCTAATTCCTGGTGCCTGCTCTTGTAGACCCCAAATTTGGACCTAAACTCTTTTTCAAAAGGAATAAAATTTTTCATATGCAGTTTTAGTAAGCATGTGTTTGTTCACATCAAAAATGTATATCTATTGCTGGCTTGTGTTATTGATATATTAGGCTATGCTTCATGCTGCCAAAACAGTCACTGTCAAATTGGATAATTCTTTCATAATTTATAATGTTTATATAAATGATCTGGATGCAGGAATAAAATGCACACTGAATAAGTTTGCTGGTGATACTAAATTAGGAGGACCCATGGGCTCCCTTGAGGGCACAAAGCTCTAGATAGACTACAGAACTGGGCAATCACCATTGTAAGAAATTTAGCAAGACCAAGTGCTGCATTCTCACATAGGATGGGTTAATACTGATTATATGTACAAAGTGGGGGATGAGAGGGTGGAGAGCAGCCCAGCAGAAAGAGATCTGGGGGTCTGGGTTGATGGCAAGTCAGCTGTGGGTCAGCAGTGTGTCCTGTCAGCAGATTCTATCTACACACTAAAGTTTATTGAGAGAAATATGGTCTCACTCTAAGAGGAGGGTAGAAAACATGCAGGTTCTATACACAGGGCCCTTTGTCCCCATTGGTGGGCAAAATTATTGTAAACTCTTCCTTTAGGCTGTTGCTCAGACTTAATCTCTAGACAGCTCCAGTTTGCTGAGGTGAAAGCTGGTCTTGGCTAGCATTTTTCATGAGCATTAAGTGGCAGATCAACACCAGAAATTACATTAGAACTATGTAGTTTATTCCCTGAAATTTTTCTGTTGCTAAATCAACATCTCTCCATTTTGAAGGACAGTTGCAGTTTATGTATAATTATTAAGCAGATACTTCAAATGAAATAAAAGCAGAAGTAAGAGCTCAAATTGCTGTTCTGTTCCACTCTATCTCTCTGGATTAGACTTTGCAAATACCTGACTAAATTATCTACCAGGATGTGTCATGTTCAAAGTGATTGTTTATTGTGATGATTTCTGTTCCATCAAGGCATGAAAAATGAAGCTCAGGGCTCATTTTGTGTGGTGTTCCACAGACAAAGTCAGCTCATCTAGTAAAGTGAAGTGGAAATATGACTCATCAAATATAAAGCAAAGTCTCAAAGTCTGCAGTTTCCAGTGGCAGCCTCACAGAAATAGTCATAAATAAGAGACCACTCAAAGGTAGCTAGCTAGTTAGATAGATAGAATTGAGAGTTTAACTCATGGAGACATGCAGATATGTTGAACAATGAGTTCAGCAGCCCATCAGCTATCTTTCTCATCTGCTTGTTCATTCAGTTACTCAGCAAATGCTACCTCTGTGGAACAGCAGATGCCTGATGCTTCAGAGAACCAGGTATGGAGCAACTTTTAAAATCTGTTGGATAGTATTTTTTTGTTTGTTTGTTCTCTTTCTGGACAAGGCAAGGACAGCTCTCCTTTTAGCAGCAGCTACTATGAGCCAGAGCAATATAGAAGACGTATCTTTTTCAAAAGTATCCAGCCCAGATGTTTCCTCACTATCTGAAGCATCTATATTTAGAAATAAGTGCACCATCCAAACTAATTTATTCCATTCTTCTAATCTTACTGGCATAAATGGATTATCTAGATCATATTTTTGAGGTACTAAACTGTGTTAAAAATTTTATAGGTAATTATCATTTTATCGAGTCTGTCTGTTTACTAGAAAATTTTTGTAGACTCTTAATAATCTTGAAGACATTATAACATAGTAAAAATATTTTAGTGGCTTACCTATAATGACCATTATTGAGACAAGCTGAATATGTTACAGGGTAAATTTGGGACCATTATTTCAAAGATAGTGCAAACTTTATCTGTTTGCCTTTCCTTAACAAGCTGGGAATTAGTTCACTGCCTCAGACATCCTGCAGCTGTTTTGCTTCTCTCATCCCTACAGAACTCTGACAGAAATCTTCTGATCAACAGGAAGGGCAGAGAATTTAGTTTAGTGCTGAATTAATGGGGCCAGCAAAATGTAAGATTTAACAACCAATTGAGGGGAAGATACATTTCTATCATTGAAGAAAGTGAAAGGCAGCAGTAGCAGAGTTAGACTTTATTAGGTCCTCTGGGGACAGAGTTTAATAATAGCTGGTAAAATGACAGAGTTAATACCACACTATATCGTCTGAAAGCACAGAGACAAGGTTTATTTTTCCAGTCATTTCTTTGCACACTGGCAAGTGATCTCTGGATATGTTGCTCATTAGTTCTTTCAAACCTGCTTCAAACTACATTTAAAAGAGGATGAGAGACACAGAGAGGTGGGCAAAAGCTAGTAAAAAAATCAGTGTCTGACTGATATATCTACATATGAAGTCCTTCACAGTGTTATGGAGGTTTCTAAAGTTGAGACAAGTCATAAATATTCAAATGCTATTTATTTTATAAACTAATATACTAAAAAATACAGTCAAGAGGCCATGGGTCTTCATGCTACTTGTGGCTAGGCAATTGCCATTTGGGACAAATGCTCTGCTTATGAGTTATTTGCCCCATCTCTCTGTTTCAGGAACACTCCCAAATGTCGGCATATTTTTTGTTTTTAGTTTTTATTCCCTGTGTCTATATTGGAAAATGAAACCTATAACAGCTTAGGGTAGGACTAGTGTTTGAAGATGCTCACCAGCCCTTCCAATCAGCCTTAGTGGTGAGCAAGAAAACCCATAAAGCCTGTGGGGCAGCTGAGCACCACTGGGCATCCTGGTGAAACTTTGTCTCTGATTCCTTCATGCCTTGTTTGAGTTGTTCCTGGATGGGCATCTAGAATCCTGAATGGGCCATAGCCCCCTTCCCACCCCTGCAACTTCTCCAGGGCTTGAAGGGGGTTATTGGTTTGCCCTTTAAGCAAGGGCATGTTAGAGGAAATAATGGTAGCAATGGATAGCAGAGCAGACAGTTCAGGTAGGGTTAAAGTATTCATTCATTGATGTCACTACAGAATTTCTGTAGAACATAACTGGCTTGAAATAATATTATCTTTTAGATTTATTATGCTTTTAATTATGCTGTCCTAAACATGCAGCACCCTCACAGGCTATACATTGAGCCCTGCAGCTAGATTGGATTAACTTTAAACATAACCAGAAATCATATTTTTACACTCTGGAATTATGTTTTAACTGGGAAAAAATGTTTTATGATGCTTCAGATTATCTGGGGAAGTGTGTATAATTACAACTTTTAATGATTTTTTCTGTCAGCAACAAGAATAATTTTTTTTCTTTTAGTTTTGGGGTTTCTTTCTTTTTTTTTTTTTTTAAATTTTTAGACGTACACATTTATACAGTAAATCAACGAAAGTGTTTTTAAAAAGAAAATAGGAATAGAAGGGAGAGGGCTCATTGCTTGACTCTCTGCATCCCATGATAACCATAACAGGTTTGGAAACCATAAAGGTTTGCCCTAAAATATCTGTTAAGGAAGATTTCAAATATTCAAGTGTTGCCTTTTTCTCAACCTGGAAATGAAACTTGAGATAATTTTAGTAAGGAGGTAATAAAAAGAGGATCTTTATTTAAAGGCCTCCAGAGGCAGTAATGGAAAGATGTCCACAAAAACTCAGCCCCCAAAGGGTGAGTACATTTTATAGATTTTAGGAAATTGGCATAACTGATAAAGAGCACCATTTAGGAAGACAAGTGGTGATGCAATTCTCCCCCAGGTGAAACCCCTTCTCTGGAGCCCCCACTTTGGTACGAGTTGTGCTTTGTCCATGAGAATATATCTGGAAAAACTGTTCTTGGCCTTGGTTCACAGGAAAAGCCAAGGTAACACTGAGTCATGTACCTCCTGGGGCTTGAAGCTCTGGAATTTGTTTTGTCTTTCTGCTTAGGGAAAGGCCATGGAAAATAACTGGGAAAATTATCAACTAATACAAGAGGTGACAGAGTTACAAATATATGTGTGAAGAATACAGACAACATATAAAAGAAAATAAGAAAAACCCAAACGGCATCACCAGAAGGTAATTGCATCCACTGAATAGCTTTAACTCTTTTACTAAGGACTTAGATCTTCCTAAGACCTCAGAAAAGTCAGTACTTACCCTTCCTGGTTCCTTCCCTGCAGAATCCTTGGTCACATGGCTAGCTCAGAAGGTGCAGTCCATATCTCCAGACCCTGCTGGGGTATGGCATGTTCCATTATGGGTTTTACAGAACCTGTAAGTCTGTGAAGGCATGTTGTCCCAGCTGACCTGTGAAGCATTGAAGCTGAGGTTTAAATTTGGGTACCTGCATACCAAGAGCTTCCTTCTGTTCTCAAGGCCCTCCTGACCTGTTTGGTCTCTCTGAATGCCGATCCTTCTTCATGTCAGCCTGAAGGACACTCAAACATAGAGAGTTTGGATAGAGTGCCAGAAGGGTTTAGTACCTGGGGCTATGGGAAGATGCAAACTCAAAATGGACTCCTCCTGCATTCAGGTTAGGTAGAATTGGCACTGGATATGACTCTATGTGATGAACCTTTGATACCTCCTCCTTGATAGTAATTCCTATTAAAAAAAAAAATCTTTGGTTCTGTCAGTCTGTTTTTCTTCACTCAACATTTTTCTTGAGGAGGCCACTCTCTCCTGACCAACCGGTGCTATATCTTCAATTATTTGGTCAAAGGAATGTGAGAAGGAAGCAAAAATGTCAGGCTTGGGATCAGGCTGAATGCTGTTAATAGAAGTTAGTGACAGTCTGAGGGAGCCATGCACTGTTTCCAGTGTCGAGGTTGTGATGTGTTTGACATATGAGAGGCTTATAGCTGTGCAGTTATGTGGAAATATATGATGGGGCAAATACTTTTGGCACTGTCCTTGTGTCTAAACAGAAATTAGTGGATACTTTGCTAAGCTGTAACCCCGGGCCACATTTGCCTGGTGGAGAAATGCATTATGTGGCACTGATTTGCATGATGCAGGATCCAGATGTAATACTTAGTGAAAAGAACTCTCCAACTTCTCAACACTGTTTCTGGGCAAATCCATGTATTGGAAAGAGATGTGTCAGGCTTCTTTACATTCTGAAGCCCCATCCAAAAATGAACCCAATTTTTAAGTCTTCTCTTACAGTGAATCTGGTGTTTAGTCACAATAATGACTGGCAGTATTAGCTTTTTATAACTGTGTGTGGCAAGGAAGACTTTCCTAATTAGTGGGGTCCTATTTCAATTTCAGTTATTCTTGCAAGGTTGTTGTTATAAATGCCAATCCAAAAATCCAATTAAAAATATAATTTGGTTTATTAAAAGATCAAATTACAGAATTTCGGTAAAACCCCCAGCGGAGTTACATTGACGATGACCCGGGAGATCGCCAAAGGGTGAATGGGGACGCAGTATCTGGCACACTGCAGCCCTCTCAATAGTTCACAAATTTGCCTTGTTTGGGGCCCAGGTTTTATACACTTTATTTTGCCCCTGGCACAAGATTTCCCCACAGTCTCTTTGTTCCCGGGACCGGTTTTTTGGAATTCATTGTCGTCGTTGGTCTGCTGAAAGGAGACTCCTCCAGTAGGGAGAGGTGCCAATTTTGGGCTTCCCCTGGGTGAATGGAAACTGAGGTTGGTGAATGGAAAGGCGTTTGTTTCTGGAGATCCCGGTGATGATGGTGCTCTGATGGCTCAGCTGTCCACTGGAGGAAGGATTGACTGCTTATCTTAATGTGTCCTCCTTTCTGATTCCAATGATGGAGCCCGGTTTCCTGACAATTCTTTGTCTTTTCCTAAATGGTAATTCTAGGGTGGTGCCTGCCTCGGGTTTAATAAATTCCAAGGCTGGCTGGAACTAAGGTTACATTTTCATATAACATATTTACAGAGGTTACTTATGATTTTTAACATACTATAACCCATAAGAACATGAATTAACATTCCATGTTTTTTACAGTTATGTTGACAAAAATTAGTAAGATTATGAAGATAGCTTTAATAAGGTTATGAGGATAACATCCATTTAACATATTATCCAAAATGTACTTAGTTTATTAACAGTGAGGGGGCTATAGGGAAACAGGGGAGGGATTTGTTGTCAGGAACCATAGTGGTAGAACAAGGAGGAATGGGCACAAACTGACAGAGGGGAAATTTAGGTTAGATATTAGGAAGAAATTATTTTCTTTGCTGTGAGGATGGTGAGATACTAGAACAGGTTACAACAGGTTTCTTAGGGAGGTTGTAAATGCCCCATCTTTGGAAGTGCTCAAGGCTGGGTTGGGTGGAGTTTGAGCAACCTGAACTAGTGCTAAGTCTCCCTTCCCAGGGCAGAAGTTTTGGAAAGAGATGTTTCCAAAGACCCTTTCCAATACTTAACCCTCTATGCTTCTATAAGAGAGCTCTGTTATTTCATTATTTTAATGGTTTTAACATTAGGGATTTTTATTATTTTTGTTTGTTTCTAGAGCAAAACCAGTCAAAAAAAGCAAAGAAAAAGGTTCTTTTTGAAACAAAAATTTTACACTGCCTTAAAATTAACAGAACCTTTTTAGGCAGAAACATTTACCCTTGGTGTGATCAGCTCCGGATGAACAATGTGGATGTGAAGTCCCTCTCCAGGGAATATTTATCTTTCTGGGAGAGAACTATCAGGAGAAGTGAGACTCTGTATTTCTTCAGGGGACTATCTGGAAAGCAGGTTTAAATTCCTGTTCCAACATCAGTTTCTTTTTGTCAAAAATCACTGCATTGAAGCACATATATTAAAATGTGTAAAGATGTCATGCTGTCATTATGATTTACTACATACACTGAGTTTATTTCTGGCGGTACAGGAATATTCATGTTGAAACACTGCAGTGTCCCTCTTTCCAGGCTGTTTTTTTTTATCGTGGAAGGGCTGGCAAGAAATAACACAATCTGGGAATACAATAACATGATTTGGGAAACTGAAGAAGATTGTTCTTGTGCTGAAAATAAACACAACGGTTTTTCAGGGCAGTGTATTAAATTCAGAATTTTAAAAGAAATTTGCCTTTGAATTTTGAAGTAATCAACTTGCCCGTCTTGTAATTATTACACAGTTCAAAACAGTAAAAAAATATTTATTCAATTACATGACCGTAAAGAGAAGAAAACCCCTAAGAGCTGTTAAAATGTTTCTAATTTAAATGGAAAGCCAAACCCCAAAATCATTTTCAGTTAAAGAGAAATTCAGACTTATATTTAAGTGATTGCAAAAATGAAAGGACAAATATTATTTCATATTGGATGTTAAGAGACAGCGATGAGTAGCGAAAATCGTTAATTACTTGGGTAGAATTAAGTTGAAAAATAATAATGTGTCCTTTTGTAAGTATTTATTGCTTAATTACTTCTTGCTTTACCTACCAAGAGATACCATGAGACTGTGAATAAGTATTGTGTTGTTACCTTTAGAATTATAGTGTTAAATGTTGGCAGAGCTTCAATTGACTTAACGGGTTTATCTGTTTTTACTGTGGTTTTTTTTTTCTTAAATCTCATTTAAATATATTATTTGTCTCAGCTTTACTAGATTCTGTGACTGGCTGTTCAACAAAATACAAGTCAGATGTGCCATTAGGGCTGCGTGTAAAGTCAGGATAATATCTACAAATCATCTGAAGTGATTTGCAATAGTCTGGAGAACAACTACTACCAGCAGCGGAAGGACACAAATAATCCTGGATGTGACAGCTCATCGATTCCTTTGTCAAGTCCACAATGAAGGGATAAGAAGTGAAGGAATTTTGTTGCTGTATGTGGTGGGAGTGAATACGTTAAAATAAAAAAGGAAAATAGATATTGATCACAAAAAATAAATAACCCTGAAACATAAAATCATGGGCTAATCTGGTTTTATTTAAAAGGAAGAATAAGCCCAAGGATGTCAAGGTTTGGGAACAGGAATTCATGTCATCAGCAGTTTGAGACATAGTAGGAATAAGCACAGAGAGTAAGAGGAAAAACAAACTGATGAAAAGTACACAGTTGAAACATCAGGATATATAGGGGTAAAAGAAGTATTGCCAAAAATCAAGATATGCTAGATTTTGATAAAAGATTGATGCTTGTACTCAAAGGTTTGTCCCTTTGAAACAAAAGAATAGTGGAGCAATGCTGAACACAGATAGGATGTAAATTTAGGTTGGCCTGGTATTTTGTCTCAGGCTTTTTAGTATGCTATTAAACTAAAGCAGGGATTTAAAATGGCAGTGAATGGACAGAAATGAACTGCAGCTCTTGGAGAAGAGAATTTGACTCTGGGAGTTCGTTGAATACTAACTGAAATTGAAAGGTGAGCAGATAAACTCTGCAAGTCCTGAACACGTCTCTCATGAAACTGCCAATTCAGAAGCAAAGGTCTTCAACAAATTTCCCAACCTGACCTGAAGATTAACAGAAGAGATATTTAATTTTAAGAAGAAGGAAGGAGAACACCCTTGAGAGCTGTAAATACCTAAGTATGACCATAATGGCCTTTGAGGCTTTTGGAGGAACATATCACCAGAGTCCTGGAAGTGCAATTCTGATAGGATGCATAAGAACAGGCTTGTAGTGGAGCAGATGGCTCAGATTGAGCTGGTAATTTTCTTTCATGGAGTTATTACCATTTGTGACATGAGAATTGAGACTGGCTAGCACTTTAGTAAAACATTAAACATGCTGCCTTGGAAAAGGGCAGGTAAAAAAAAAAGAAAAGAGCAAAAAACACAACACGGGCTGAAAGTTTAAATTATTCTTGTGCAAGAAATTCTGGTATCCTGAAAAGCTTTGGTTCATTTCAGAACAAAATCTTTTGTTTCTTTGCTTGTTTGTGTTTTTCTTTTAGCAGGAGACAAAGGTAACTGTGGAGGGGCAACATTCAGAACATTTTGGTTAGCTTCTGAACTGAAAATGAGTCTGTGAGCACAGGATCATATATATCCTGTATTCACTAATCTTTTCACACTGAATAAAGAAGCACTGGGCACCCTGGGAGCCTGCTGTTAGAAAAAAAAATAGGTGGATACAGCCAAGCCTATATTTAATCAGAAATTCACAAAAACTTTTTCATCAGAAAACCCCTGTGGTTTTTTAATATCTTTCTTATCCAGTGACCCTGACTCTCCCTCAGACTTGGAATTTGATTTAGTCAGGTTTTAGGCAGACTTTGACTTCAGCTGTGACCCTGCTGGGTGTTGGCTGTAGTTTCTACAGGGGATTCTGATGCAAAAGAGAAGGCCAGGGTTTTCTGTGAGTGGAATGAGCTAGCCCTCCCAGTGCAAACTGTTTCCCTTTCCATCGCTGCTCCAATGTAGCTGTCTGCACTTGGTTTCTTTGCTTTATGTAATAAAGTGATAGAACCAACCTGGCGTGTGTGATCACTCGGCACACAGAGGACAAACTGGGATCGGGATCAGGCCTGGCTAGCAGGGTTTGGGGAAGGCGGGTCCTGCCTCAACAGCCTGACATTTTGTGATCAAATGGCCCATCCAGTGGGTGAAGGAGAGGCCGTGGGTGTGTCTACCTGGACTTCAGCAAAGCCTATAATGCTGCGGGCAGACCTTTTCACTCCCTACATCTCCCTGAAAGGAGGTTGCAGCAGGTGGGGGTCGGTGTTGTGTCCCAGCAACAAGGTGAGCGGACATGGCCCCAAGCTGTGCCAGGGGACATTCAGGGGACATTCAGATTGCACTTCAGGAAGAATTGCTTCAAAGAAGGGGTTGTTAAACATTGAAATGGACTGCCCAGGGAGGTGGTGGAGTCATCATCTCTGGAGGTGTTCAACAAATGTGGTTTAGTTGACAAGGTGGTGGTCAAAAGTGAACTCAGTCTCTTCCAACCTAAACAATTCTGTGATTCTGCAGTTGTGCTCAGACTCCCTTAGAAAAACATTTCCCTGAAAGAAATTATAGCACAATTTGATTAAGATGGAATAATAGGATAATTGAATTATCTTTAGGTGTGTTTTAAAAAAAACAATATGAAGGGCTTGCCCAGGACCCTGTGATATTTGCTTCCTCATCATTTCCTGAAATATCCTTGCTGGTTAATGAATCCTTCCTGTCACATATGGTTTCTATGATTTCTATTTTCTGTTGAAAACAATGTTTTTGTTCTCTAGGTAACATCTGCCTTGGAACTGACTGAATGGAGCAGCAACACTTTCTCAAGATTGTCCCAACAGATTTATTTTACATCCCTGCTTTGCTGAAATGCAGGACTTGTTTGGGAAGGGAGTTGTTCAAAACTCAAAGCAAGCAGCAACGTTTCTTCTTTGAAGTTTCTCCTTCTCAATGCTAGCTCAGTAATGATTCAATGAAGTAACACCTTTTCTTGTCTGTATCCTGTAATCTCAACTCCTTTTCAGTGCCTCCTTTTTTATTCATGGAAAATGTTTTTTCAGTGGTTCTCAAACACTGATACATTCAATAGCCCAGTTTCCCAGGTTTGTCCCTGATGTGTGATATACCACAATTTTTTTCCTTATCTGCTCTCATTTTACCAGATTGCACCTCTTTAAAGTCTATGAAATTATAATTTCATTGACAGTACAATAGCTTGACTATAAATCTCTTTTGTGTTGATTTCGAGGAAGACACATTCTTTCTAGAGATTATATGACAAAATTTGGTATTTTGTGTTTGTGCCTTTTTTTCTTCTCCTCTCCTCTCCTCTCCTCTCCACTCCTCTCCTCTCCTC
>VXBR01011069.1:26698-38066 GCA_013400215.1 Cisticola juncidis
GGGTGTTTTTTTTTTTTTTTTGGTTTTGTTTTGGTTTTGTTTTGCTTTTTGTTTTGTTTTGTTTTTGTTTTTGTTTTGGGTTTTTTGTTTGGTTTTTTTTGTTGTTTATTTGTTTATGTTTTTGTTTTTTTTCATGTGTGTGTGTGTGTGTGTTAGCAAGAGTTATCCTTTGGTTTCTAACTTGTCTCCCTATTTTCTTTTTTTTTAATGTTTATGCAAATCATCATTTATACTTAATCTTTAACATTTCCTAAGCACGATGACTGGCAATAGCATGAATAAGTATTCTTTTAAAAATGTTCTCTTAGTTCTTATTTTCATTATTCCCTGAGCTCATGTAGTAGGATATTAAAAGCTGGTAAGATTGTCATCCTAGGTTTGCTTACCAAATATTTTTTGCACCTCAAGTTGCATGGTCGTTTATGCTCCAGCTCAAATCTCTACCCAGTGCTGGTTAATTACCCAATCACTATGATTATGTCATAACACATTTATTGGTGTTTTAAATGCTGTAGTCTCATGGTCTCAGAAAGGAATTTCAGAGATAGCTCACAGTTGATTGGTATCATTAAATGTGACATCTATAAAGCTGCAAATTTAAACTTTCCACACCATTCCCAGGGAAAACAAATAAAACTCCCTTTCAGGCACACTGATAATGCAGACAAGTTAACTTTGAGAGCACTGTAGTGTTTATGAAGTGCAAGCATGTCATAAAATCAGTCATTAATCAGACAAAATTAAAGACCTCTGAAGTGACATTTTAAAGTATTGTATACCAGCTAGTTCAAAAACTGTAACATTTCCAAAACCGAAATGCTTGGGGAAAAAATTGGAGATGACTTACCAATAGATGATCCATCAGCATTTTTCTGAAAATTCATTCTCCATATTGCCCACAATGTTTTGTGACCTGCCCACAAGCCTGATGTTCAAAAAAACTGTTCAAAATAGCATTTCAAAGAGCAAGGAAGTTATAGCTCAAAAAGTGAGTTATGCTTTGTGTGCCAAGATAATCTGCACACTCAGAATGAGACATATTATCTAGCCAATTGTCCTGGTTTCAGCCAGGACAGGGTTCATTCTTGCAGTCCTCAGGAGGAGCATGTCCAGGACCTGGAGGGTCTTCTGCACCATCTCACGTCATTTTCTGGGAACAGCGGAAGGGAGTATTTTTTTGGGAACTCTCTTCTGCTTGGTGTAGCGTGGTGGAGGGAGTGGTTGAGTATTGTTCATTTTTGGGGGGTTTCCCTGTGATTATTTCACCTCTTTTTTGTACCCTCTGTCACTGGTGTGGTTGCTGTTGCTGTTCATTCTGTTATCTTGTTGCTAGATGTGTTTTCTTGATGAAAACCTGCTCAGTCAGTCTCACTCTGTGCCCAGTAAGATCACGGAACAGATCTTCTTGAAGCCTTTCTCTAGGTGCATAGATGACAGGGGTAGGCATTAGAGAGAGCCAAGAGGCCTGCACAAAGCTCAAGTTGTGCCTGACCAACCCAGTGGCCTTGTATGATGGAGAGACTGTTTTGGTGGATAAGGGAAGAGCACGTGATGGCATCTGCCTTGGCTTCAGTAAGGCCTCTGACATGGTCCCACTTAATATCCTTGTTAATTTGGAGATATGTGGACTTGATGGAGGGAATAGTCAATGGATAAGGAATTAGCTGGATAGCAACATCCAAAAAGATGCAGTCAGAATCTTGATGGAGCTCAGTAAAGATGTGTGTCCTTTGGGGGTCTGTATGGGACCATTCTTGTTCAGTATCTTCATCAATGACAGGGCAGGATTGAGCACACCAGGAACATGTTGGCCAGTGACACCAGGCTGAGTGGGGTCTTGATATACCTGGGGGAAAGGGTGTGTCAGAAAAAAGACTGGGGCTAAAATTAGAGAAAACTGGGAAAAATCCTGAGGCTAAAATTATTGTCACATTCCAACAGAAGTTAAACCAGCATGGGAATTCTGGGGTGAAATGTGATTGGTATGCAAGGAATCCATGTCATAGTAGTTTCCCACACAACTTAACTTGCAACCTTAAGTACATAGTAAAAGTGATAAAATGGAGGGTGAGATGGAATAAAGACACCGTGGCCAGGTTCTGTGGTAATTCCTGCAAGAATGGGAACTTGATGTTACCAGGTAAGTGATAAACCACATGACATCTGTCAACCAAAGGACAGAGGAGATGTCCTGCTGCTGAACCAGCAGCTGTGGTGAAATCACTCTCCTTGGATTAACTTTACTAATTATAATCTCATTGTCACACCTGCATTCCATCTGCAAGGTACGACCATCCCTCCCTGGGAAAGTGGATCTGTTATTGACTGTACCTCAGAGCCAGGAGAGTGAATTTTACACCAATCATTAACAAAGGTATGCATGACTAGAGTCACTCATATCCACGCTTGGGGTGTTCTGGCACTGGAAATAATTCTGTTTAGAAATTATCTTGTTGGTTTTTACTAGTCCTGCATTAGGAGGAAAGAGAATCCTGTGAAGGGACGTGTTGCTGCACAGGGCACCCTGTGTCAGCAGTACTTTCTACCTTCTGGTTTGTGCTGTCTTTTTCTTCGAATACATCAGACCAGTGTCACAATTCCCTTAGAAGTCCATTGCAAGTTGATTTCCAGCTGCTGGAGGAGCTAGATACATCATTTGTCATCCAACTTTTGCCAGTATCCAAAATTTAAAGGCCTAAAATCCTTCTCTGTGGTAAAAAAAGAAGCATTGTCTGTCAAGTCTGAGTACATTGTCAACAGCAATGAGGATGTTCTCCATCTGAGCTGCCTAATATGAGCCCAAAGCAACAAATCAAAGGGGAATTTTGAGCTAAATGAATAGATAATATAATGTGAACATTCAAGTAACTATTCTTGCAGAATTTTGTTAAGTCAAGCATGGGGCCACGATTAAAGAATTTTCAAGAACACTTTCAGATGAAAGCTAAAAACATTGATTAAAAAAAAAATAAAAGGAAATCTATTGTACTTCCTCTAAGTAAGTATAAATTCATTATTCAAAATACCAAATATAGAATATTACTAGTTAGGAGCTAATCCACAAGTGTGTATAGCATTGGGAACTGATTTTAGTAAAGCTTTAAATAAAAGTTAGAATATAATAATCTGAGCTCTTTCACACAACCTCTTAGTTCTTTCTGTATAGCCGTGGATGGGTTTAGCTCTCTCTGAGCAAGGGGATCTATGGCCAAAATCTATGGAATCTGTTGGCAGGTTGAATCATTACCTTTTCTGGCATGAATTTGTTATATTAGATTAGAAAGCTGATCTCAGTTAAATGAGATGGAACAGATGCAAAGATATATATGTGTGATTTTGAGGAGACAATTTGATGTGAAAATCCCCATAACTTTACAAAATGTGAGATCAAGACAAACATTTCAGATAACTCTGGTACAGTCTTCTCTTTCTGTGAAAATAGTAAATATGATAGGTGCTCACCATTCTGCAGAGCAGTGAAAATAGTTGGTTCAGATTGAAAAGTTAGGTATTTCCCTACAAATACATTTCTTTTCAACAAGATCTTGTAATATACATGTTGATGCAGAATGTTCTACTTGATCAAAAATCCATTTCTAAATGCCTATTAATTCCCTAATAATAAATACTAGTTCAGCCAAATTTCTAAATGAAATCTTTCAGAGGGAAAAAAAAGAAAGAAAAAGGAAAAAAAGTGCCTTCTTTTTTTAGTGCAAGTTTTCCTGTCTTGCAATGCAATTTCTTGTTGTTTTTTTTTTCTTTTCCAATGGGCAGAGGGCAGATTGCTCAACAGATGGAGACAAAAGCAGTAGGTCTACTGAATTCATTCACTTTTAAACATCTTTGTTTAAAGCCAGAAACTGACTGAAATAATATATGTCCTTCAGCAATAAATCATCAGTGAAATTGACTGTCTAGATTTATGTGAGGAAGGCAACTAAAAGTTTCAAAATTTGACTTCTTGAAACTCTTTCTTGATTTCTGCTCATGGCATGATATTGTATAGGAAAAGACTCTGTAAACTCAAGCTGTTCTCATTTGATCATATTGTTCTCTTCAGAGCAGTGCAATATGGATGTTTTAAGGCAAGTAAACAAGACATAACTGTTGTGAAAGCAAGAATAGGAGTTAATTAGTAAACAGGTTCCACCAGCTCTGTTGCAAATTTTCTTTAAAAAGCAGGAAGCATCTGGACTCCACTTACATACCCTGCTTAAGCAGGGTACTTAATTAAGGCAATCAGAAATCATGAACGTTTGAATAAAGAAAATAGAGAAATCTGAGAAAAGCAGAGAGAAAGTGACTAAGTGGGAGACTGATAAAATCACAGAGGAGGAGGTTTCAAAGGAAGTGACAATAAAGAGAAAGATAAAAAGTCTTGTTGTGAAATACTGGAATTCCCAGTTGAAAAATGAATTTCAATAAACTGGAATGGGAGAAAAAGGGAGTGGTATGGAGAGGGCAGAAAGGGGTGTCAAGGGAGAGAAGTCACCATAGCAAAAGATTTAGAAGCACAATTTATAATAATATTCAACTCCACAAAGCACATTTTTATATTTGAATATAAAAGATGCGAGCGGATTCTGAAATCATACCTTTTCCTTGAAATATGAAGAGGGAAATGACAAGACTCTGTCAAATGAGTTGGGTTGTAAAGAAATTCAATGACCTATTTAAAAGTGTACATTTTTCCAAGATTAAAAAAAAAAAATTCAAATGCCAAGTGTTTGAGGGACTACATTACAGAGTCTCAGTTACGGTGTACAAAGGAGAGGCTTATGGATTTATCCAGACAAGGACATCTGATGTATAAACTGGGCTGAGAACAATGGAGTGGGAAAGGTCATAGACACAAAAGAATGCATGGACAAGGAGCTGAATGGGGTATATGTACAATCACCTCTTGCCTTTTGTTAAATTTGCTGGGAACCCTCAGTACTGAAGAGAATTTCCTGCTCTCCTGCTGCATTTGAGAGAGCTATTTCCTGGCCAACCCTGGCTCCTAGAAGACAGTTCTCAGCTCACTGCCTTGCTCAAACTACTCTGTGAAGATTTTGCATTGTTATTCTTAAAGACTGGGCAGAGCCCTTGCTTCTCTATATTACACCATTAGCTCTTCTGGCCTATACTTATAACTGCAATTTTTATGGCTCATACCCCGATCTGCAATTTTCTGGCTCCAGCCTGTTGTCCTGCAGCCTTTTGAAAGCACAATGACCCAAACTTACATGATTACACATTAGGAGAATAATAACAGCTGAAACTTCCTCTTCTGATCGATAGGATTCAGCTTGGTAGGAGTTTTGACTGGAATCAGTGTAAATGTGATGTAAATGTAGGCCAGACAATGGTGCTCTCAAGGCTGCACACTCTCATTTCACAGCTGTTTAGATTCCAGGCATGTGAGATGGCAGCATGAACTTCATGAAATTCAGCAGAGAAAAATGCAGAGTCTCCATCTGGAACAGAACCAAGACAGTCTAGGAACTAGCTAGGAACTCTCTCTTTGCAGAGACTCAGGGTTCCAGTGAATATCAAGTAGAACACGAGCCAGCAGTGTACACTCACACTGATGAAAGCCAACTGTATACTCCAATCTAGGTCATGTCTTGGACAGGGAACCCACGAGAGAGTAGGCTCTATTCAATCTGGCAAAGAGAATGCTGATAGAAAGGAAAGTTAACTGGATCTGCCACTTCAAAAAGGACATGACAAAGCCAGAGCAATGCCCCTCATGGGAAAGCCAACAGGTACCTCTGCAACATAGCAAACTCTGATGGGCCAGGAAGAAATCACTCTTCTGCAAGAGAGTGGCACAGATGTGTGATGTGGCCCAGAGAGGTGGTAACATCTCCATCAGCGAGGTCTTTATCTTATGCTTATATTCAAAGCATTTCAGAGAAAAATACACTCTCTGTTTTGTGCTTGGTGTCTTAAAAGATGCATGTGTAGATTTAAGAATTTAAAAAAAAAATAGTGCTCTTATTTTCATCCTAATTCGCATATCTGCATAGGTAGAAAATAGTAATTTTGTATTTCCATTTCTTCTCTCCATTCCTGCAGAATCCTGATCCAATTTCTTGTCTTGCCCATTTTCTCCTGCTGCAGAGCTTACCCTGTGCACAGCCACACATTTTCTCTCCTGGTGTCCCTTTTTAATTGTCTTGTTGATCCTTTCAATGGATTAAACTGGCCAAGGCAAATTATCCCTCACAGTTTTATTAATCTGAACATCTCTTTTGATTGAGACAAATCTGAATTTCCCTCTGTCATATTTCTGATTTCCATTTAGACATGTCTTTTGCCTCTGGACAGGGAGAAGTATCTGCAAAAAGCTGTATTGTGCCAATTGCCCTGGGTACTGACCAGGAGTTGTTAATTTTGCTGGCCTTGGCAGTGGTGAGTGTGACACTCTAATGACACAGGACCTGCCTTGCCAGTAGTTAGGCATCCCTAAGCCAGCTGAGGGCAGTGGCTTCTGGGAAGTCACTGGACCCAGTGTACTGTTACAAGTGTTCCATCAAAACTGTTTATGCTCCCAGTGTCAGGGCGCAGCTTTGCTCAAGGATTCCTGGCTTAATTCCAGTGCATATGAGTTTATCGTAGAGAACAGACCTCTGAGAAAAGTTTGGATTGGTAGCTGCACATTTGTGAAATGCATCTTTTCCTGCCCATAGCAGTATGTGCCCGTGAAACTTTGTGCTAAAAGGAATGGTTGTCCAGAGCAACTTTCCTTCTGTGTCCATATATAGATTTCTCTACTGAGTCACAGGGATTACTAAGAGCTAAAGACATTATCCTTGGTCTTTGCACCCAAAACTGTGTTATTAAAGAGACATGAATGACAAAAAACATTTTTCATGTATAATATCAAAGCATTTGAGATGTTTTTGGAAACCAACTTGAGTTCTGAGCCTTTGCAGATCCACTCATCATATCTGGCATGTTGTTGAAAGCAGCAAATTGAGTGTGGTGCAGCCTCTGTGTGCTCTGCTGCTACTATGAAGTTATGTATCCTCCCATTAATTCTCATGAAGATTAAAATAACCTGCCTGAAGATAAACAACCAACTACGACATTTAGAAGGTTCTCAGTTCCAGTTGACTTTGCTATTCCCTACGGTCAATAAAATCACTATTGACTTTCATTACATGGAAGAGTGCTTGTTTTATGACAAATAATGTATTGTCTTAATACTGTAAAAGATGTACTGCCAGAAAACTTTGCAGTTTTCTTTCCAAAAGGTGACATTTACACAGTGGAAATTACTCACTTCAGCAAGATTTATAAAACTCTTTAGAGCTCTATTCTCCAGTGCTACTAATTACAGCACAATGCATGGCAAACAAGCAGGGCAACCAACAATCATAGGAGTACGAGTCAGACTTAGACACACGCACACGCTTTTAAATGCTCTCTTCAGAGTCAGAAAGGATATTATTCAGCTCTTTCTGGGCAGAGCTGCTGGAAGTGTGGAGAGTTGTCACTAGGCTGCCAACAAGCCATCTGTTCCACCGTTTAAGCCAGAGAAGAAATGGTACAATATATCTAAAACCTTACAACATATGTGCTAGCTCTGGGATCTCTCTTAGGTCCCTTTAATAATTTCGTTTACATTTTGGACCTGAGTGGTCATGCTGCTCCTTTCTCATGTGGTTCTTCTCATCCTGTGACTTGAGATGTTCAACAGATGTCTTGTTAGCCCAAAGTCTGTGAATATTGATTGGTCTGTCCACAGGGCCAAGCTGTAAGAGACAATGCCTTGAGTGTAGTAGGAAGAACAAATAAATGGCTGCATGTTTTCTCTTCTCTCCTGGCATCTTCTGGCTTGTAGCTCTGTAGAGTTTGACACTGAACTCAACTGTGGTGAGAAAAATAAAAAAATAAGTGACTCTCTTAAATGAAGGCATATACTGTTTTTGTTGTGAAAACCCCTTAAAACTCAGTCACAAAAGCATCCTACATTCAAATACACCCGTGAAGGGAACCCAAAGCAGAAGAGCCTGCATATTCACACACCTCTGCTGCAGACCTGTGAGCTGTGGAAGGGTCTGTGGTGGATCACTTGGTCACAAGGAGCAGGCACACAATCCTGGATCCTGAGGATGCTCAGGAGAGCTGTGTCTAAGAGCTGCTCAGAGGATCAAAAAATAAGATGCAAGGTCTGTTCTCAGGAGGGGGTAATTAACTGATAGGTGAACAATTTGAGGGAAAACAGTGTGGAAGCAACTCTGTGGAACAAACTTTGGGAGTAAACTGCATAAAGTGGTTTTAAAAGCAACTGTTGTGCTGATAAATGAGCAATTGTCAGATACTTAATTTCCAAGGAAAGGTCACTAAATTTCCAAAGAGGGAGCCTTCTGTGAAATACCTGATGTTATGCTGTACTGACTCTCATTAAGAAAATGCATAACAAATTTAAAGATATGTTAGGTATGAAGACCCGTAGAACTAAATTGAATAATCTTTTCCTTAGAACGCACATTCCAGAGAATTGAAGTAATATATTATGGCCCTGAATCCTCGTGGTGTCCAGCTCTGTGCACAAACATAAGAACAGAGCCGATGTCATCACTCCTGTGCCTGCTGGTTGTGCTGGTTTTCTTCATGGTAGCTACTATGGGGCTGTTTTGGATTTGTGCTGGAAACAGTGTTGATAGTGCAGCAATGTCTTCATTATTTCTCAGCAGCATTTACACAGCATCAAGGTCCCTTCTGCCTCTCTTACCACCCCACCAGGCTGAGGTGGATGAGAATTTGGGAGGGGCCACAGGCAGGACATCTGACTTCAACTGAATACTGGGATATTTCGTATTAGTATATTCTATATGTAATGCTGGGGGAAGAAGAAGTGACTCCACCATTTTGTGCCGAGTTCTACAAGTTCTGTGTCTCAGGTCATATACTGAGGAGATTAAACAGAGTTACTAACTCAAGTGTAGGCTCCTCTTTTGACAGTTTGAGACAAAGCCTACTAAATTTAGACATTCCCTTATATTATAGCTCATATTCAAGTTCTCTTAGGGTTTTTAATGAATCAGAATGTAGAAGATTATTTAATTTTCCATTATAAGGAGTAACACAGAAACCTGAAGGTTGGGTTTCTGCCAAATTCATTGATTTTAAGAGCTTTAAAGTTTTCTTTCTCAGCAAAGTTATAACTCCACAAGTAAACAAAGAAATGTCTCTCACATGCACTTTTTTTTCTCATCCAAAATGAATAAGAATGCTTACATTTTTATTGCAATGTCTCCATTCATATGACTTTCTTAATGAATGGCAATTGAGCACCTGCTTGTGGCTCGAAACATTGTGAGAGCCTTCAGTGAAATTATTGTGATTAATCACCATTGTCGATGCTTTCTGAATGAGACAAATCTCCAACTAATCTGCTAGCTGCAATCCAAATGTAATGGGCTCATGTATCATAAATCTTCTGCAGGGAAATATGCCTCCATTCTGTATTAGCCAATAAACAAAGGTGTTATTCATATTTTCCACCGCCGGGCCTATGATGGAGGATAAAGGGGAGTGAAAAAATGGATAGAATGTAAAAGACACTGTGCATGTTTGGATTCAAAGTGATTTCAGGACTATGACTGTTATTTACACATGGCAGAAAAAAATAGGCACAGCATATGCACCACGCAAACTTTTCAAGTCAATGTTGTAACACGTTCAGAGCACATTCTGGCAATTATCTCTGTTATGAATATCAGTCTCAGAAAAGTGTAATACAATGGTCATAAATGCATCTTAACTGGAAATATGGAGCAAGCAGTAAATATCTTCTTGGACCATAATAAGCTAGTGGTGTCAGTGTGAGTGAAGAATTGTAGCCAGAAACCAGAAAAATTGAGCCTCATCATGCTCTAAATATCCTTGGAGCAACAAATAAATTGCATTTAACTGCTCTTTAGTCCAAAGTCATAAACATCAGTTGGACACATTAAATGGATGAGGAACACCAGAGGCAAAGAGCTGTGGCTGTTTGCTCTGAATGTTGGTTTTTCTCCATGGATTTTTTTTTTTTAATACAAATGTACTTTTTTCCCTAACACAATTCGAGAAAACTGCTTGGTCCATGATGTATTTTGTGATGTGATCCCAAATTCCTTTTCTGAATACTGGCTAACTTCAAACCCTCTGGGGGGCTTATATTTAGCTTTTTTCCACAAATCATGCCTTCAGGGTAATTGGTTGAGGTAATTAAATATCTGTGCAAGAGCTAAAGTGGTGGGTAGTGTCTGTGGTGGAAGCAAAAGCCAAGAATTTAGAAAGGGTTCACAGTTTGTGCATAGGGACCAGGAAGAGATGGAGTTGTGAGAGTTTCTGAACAGAGCTTGAGGATAGACAACACAAGCTTATAGTCCAAAGCCTGACTAAGTCTCTGCAAGGAATGATGTGTGACTTACTCTGAAGCTCATGTCTAATTAAATTTAAAGCAGAAAATGGTACTTTGCTAAGGCTGTAAAATAATTTCTAATATCTGAAAGAAATTTTAAGAGGTAGTAATGTAGTAAAGGAAATGAGCATTTGTGGGTATGCAAGAATGACAAAAAATACCTCCTTTAATTCTGAACTGCTTTTGAAAGTGTATAAAAGTATTTCAAACCTTTTATATATATACATAATCTTCAAGGTTAATTGTTGATTTCTCTCTAATAATCAATCAACAAAGCTGCAAAATGAAAAACGTGAACCAGGAATTAAAGTAGAAACAAATATTCAGGCTCGTTTTCTATTAATTTGGAGACTACCACAAAGCAATGCTAATGTTAAAGTTTTCAGTGAAAATTACATGCGGTCGGAGACCAAGCCATTTAGATTGCTTCATACTCTTAAATTACATGAATGTTTTCTAAACACTTTCATTACATCTTGAAAATAATGACACAAATAATAGATGATTCCCCTTTTGATTGTGTATTATCATTGAAGTCCCAGAAATATAATATTTCCAGGATTTCCAAATACTCTCAGACACAAGGTGTGATTTTTGGGGCTGTCATGTGCAGAGTCAGGAGATGGCCTTGATGATCCTTGCAGGTTTGTTCTGACTCAGGATATCCTATGATTCTATGAAAATTTATGGGGCCACTAGCTGTAGCCCACTGCCACTTGTGTGATGTTCCACATCACCCCTTGTTTGCTTTCCATTTAAAAGAGGACTGGAGTGATCTTTGGTACTGCCTTAAAGGATGCCAGTGAACAGAGTTAATCAGAGTGAGGTGGGAGAGAACCATACAAAATCTCTCCACATCTAAAGAAAAACGAAAAAGAAAATGAGGAAAAGTCAAAATCCTTTTGACTACTTTTTGCATTATGGATCTTTTTGCCTTTTTACTTTTTTTTTTTTTTTTTTTTT
>VXBR01011069.1:38104-79038 GCA_013400215.1 Cisticola juncidis
TTTTTTTTTCATTTTCTTTCCTGCTACTGTAATTAAGAGCTAAAAATATTTCTTGAGATGCTGTTTCCATGCAAGTTGCAGTACCATGAAATATCTCTTGGTCACTGTCTATTGACAAAAGAGAGGACAAAACTTCGGTTTACATCTTACCTGGAATATTTTCACTTGCATAGAGGCAAAAAACCTACATGGGATCAGGGAAGAGGGAAGAGGTAAAAGCTTTGGGCTCCTATATTTCATCCACCTGTGTCATTTTGATGGAAGGGGCTAGCCATGCAATACCCAGGGTGGTGCTGGGGGGGGTTGTTTTAGTTAGATCTCTTCCCAGATTAGTGGACATGTGCACAGAAAAAAGCATGTCATGTTCCTGTCACTTGAACAGTGCATCACCCAATAAACCCTACTCAGACCCAAGCACAACCAGATATGAATTTAGAGAAGAAAGTCCTCCTTTTACTCCAGAAAGCAGGTATCCCTAATAAAAATTTACTCAATGGAGACACTCAGCACCAATGGTCTGATAATTAAAATCCAAAAAATCTTATCTAGTGACTGGGGAAGAGAGGATGCAGGAATTTATTAAAGTTTAACAAAGAACTGTGAATGGTCAGTAAATATCATTTATCATCATTATAGGCTATCTTAGACCACAATTTGCTCAGCCTTACCCTTTCCAGAGCTGGGTTTCAAAAGAGGTGAAGTCACATATATCAAGTGAACCCCACTGATGCACATAACAGCTACAGAGAAAGAATATCTCTTGCCAAAGCAACAAAAGCAACAAAAGGCACACACAGGGAGGTGAAAGGTCTAAAGATTATGAAGAATGCATAGCAATATTCCTTCTGTATTACCTGCCTATACCTTCTGTCTAACTTAACTAATGTTCTCTTGTATATAGGGGGATACATCCCAAGTGCAAGCTTGCTCAAATGTATTTATAGTCTAAGCTCTGTGATTAATTTATTATTATTTTATTAATCTATCTTTATGGAGTATATCAGTGCTCTTAAAACGATATTAAATGGTAGGGACCTTACCAACAGATCTTTTCATGTTGATCATTGCAAGGTATTTAAGGAAGAAAACATGAAATGAGAATCTTTATCTGTTATTATTGCAATTGCATTAGTCTTCATAGGGAGAATGGAATTACATGCATTGAATTACAATTTTAAGGATTAAACCAAGGTGGAGGGCCCTACTCTGACACAGCTGAGCATCCACATTCACCCCCTAAAGGCTAAACCAGCCCAGAAAACAGCAGAGACTGCTGAGGATTAGATCCTCTAGAAGTAGATCCTCTCACACACAGTAATCAGACTCTTGTGATCTCCCCATTCACAGTACACCCTCACAGGCAAATCCCATGTGGGAACACTGCTCTGTTCTTCCCACAGCAGGCTGCTGTGTCATGGCAGAGAATAACAAGTAGTCTGAGACAAATGCCCCAGCAGACAGCACATGGTGACAGTGGTTTTCATTGTGGTGTGCTGAACAACAAACCAACTTTATTAACAGTTTACTTTTTTAAAGCTACTTCAAAGGATTGCTTTCTCATGTTATTATGTCCATTGTGTTTGTCAAAAGAGCAATGAAGAAATGTTGGAGATAGCTTTCTGATTCTGGTCTCTTAATGTTGTTTAGACTATATATGAAAAGTTTGAGCTTTGCTTTCTTTAATCTTATAGGTGTTCTAAAAACCAGCAGATGGGTACATCATATTACAGTCTGTTTATTAAAGGGAAATTGCCCCAGAGTGATGATTTAGATACAACTTACCGTAAAAACACATATGGCATTCCCTTCTGTGTAAAAATATATAAAGGAACATATAAGTTGAAGCTGTTTGTCTGAATTTTGCTTAGCAACTTTTAATCATGGTGTTGAAAAATGAAGCCTGCTCTGTTTTTTCCTAAAGTATGGTTGTTGTGTTTGTTTGTTTGTTTTTGTTTGTTTTTGTTTTGTTTTGTTTGTTTGTTTGTTTGTTTTTGTTTTTGTTGTTGATGTTGTTTTTGTTTTTTTCCAAGCCTATTGAAAGCAAACAGAATCCAAACTATGCAATAAGTTTGTGATGATGAGGCAGGTCCAACATGAAGTCTGTGTGTCAGTGCAGAGCTCACGGTGCAGATGAAGAGGTGAGGTTTCATGATCTTTAAGGACTGTGAGTGCTCACACTGCTGACTGCTCTCTCCAAAGAGCACTCCAAAGAAGAACCATCTCACAATCAAGGACAAGAACATATTTCAGTTAAGCTCAGACTCATAAGCAAAAACCATCAAAAAACACCTAGCACCTGATCAATGCATGCTCTTCTCAAAGGATGTAATTGTTGCTATGTATTAGTCCCATTCTATGTAAGTACTTCTATCAAATCTGCATTTACAGAGGGAAGGTAAATTCTCAAATGCCATACATGACAATGTTTCTTCACTGCATCAGTCCTGTTAAGGATCCTTCCTGAAAGAAACATGGCATTATATTTTTTCCCTGTGGATGAAACAACTAGTGGCAATTAATGCTGTTTAATTTGTAGTGGATTTGGATTTTTGAAAGCTCATCATGCTTTCTTTGGGCCTACTTGTGTTTCAGGGAAAGCTGGATTTGGAGTTTATTTTGTTGATAGAGAGCAGTGAATAAAGACAACTTCTGTAGCAGTATTTCATGGAAAATTTTATTGGTGGGATAGTGGTTTGAAGGATATTTCCACGCTCTCAGAAAATGATGATTTTTTATGTTCTGGGAAATTTTGGCTCATAGAGGGTGAAATGATACTGATATTGTTTTCTCTTTAGGTCACCAAATTGCTCAAACCATTGATTAATATTTCCTAGCTGCTCAAGTAAGCTAGCGATGGAATGTCAATAACAACTAGGGATTAATGTTGCTCCTAGAAAACCATAAGGATTGCAAACAGAGCCCAGAATAATTGCTCTTTGTTGAAATCCTGATGTTTTGTGAGATGCAGAAAGCAGTACCCAATCTTGCTTCTCAGGGAGGGCCATCTGTGTCCCTTTCCAGGCATGGATGTTGCAGTAATGAACAGATTTGTAGTGTGTTATTACAAAGTGTTCAGCATGAACAATATCTGACTACTCCCGCTTACAGTTATTTTTTAAAATTGACTTGAAAAATGGCATTCTTGATGGAATAATCTGAAGTTGCTTAAGTCACATGAGAGTCAATGAAATAATCCTGCTTAGCCAATGTAAAATTTATCCTGGTTGTGAGTGGGGCCATGACATCACACGCCTAAAGCTGCTCAGAACGGCGGGTACATTGGTGACTGACACTGACTGACACTGTGCTGTCATGTGGAAGAAACTGGCCCCACACTGTCCCAGGGGTGGGATCTTGACAGGAGACATGGAGAGTGAAAGAAGAGCTGGGTGTGAGTTGTGGTATGTGAGATGCAAGAATTGCCATGTGAGCTCGGTGGGTGAGGTAAGGAATCAGCTGGAGAATGTAGAACTCTGCCTGGGGATGGCTGAGGAGCCAACAGAGAAGTTATGGGTGATTTAGGAGAAGATGTGTAAACGTGACTTTATAGTGAGTGTTGCCTCTAGGCCACCTGACAGAAAGAACAAGTGGATGAGGTTTGCTAAAGGTAGACAAACCACAAATTCCGTGAATGTAAGAAGTACAAAGTTCAAATACCTGGAAAAAAAAAATAAGGAAGATGGTGTGGTACTTGCATCAGAAGCAAAACAGCAGCTGCCCTGTGCTCACAGGTCTTGGAAATAAGATAACTGATTATGAATCCTGGGTTCCAAGGTGAAGAAAGTTTTTGTTAAATAAGATGTGTGTATGCGGGACACAGGTGTATTGCAGCCCAATAGGCTGGATGACACAGCAGGTTTAGCACCCAGTAGGCTTCTATGGAATGGAAGAACGTTCTCATTTATAAATAAGAAATGGATAATCCAGATGTATTTCGAGTCTGGTGGGAAAAGAGGTGTTTTATCCCTCACAGCTTCCCCTCTGCTCCTGCCTAATTACAGGCACCTGCTTGAAAGCACACAGATGTTACAGCTCCTCCAAGAGAGGTGCAAACACAACTTGAATTCCATCCCTCTATGACTGACCCAGGCTCTGAGGCTGAGGTTTAAAGAAGAAATTCATTGTGACACACATGAATTCGAGTGAAAATTTCAACCCACTTAATATCATTGAGAGAAGGATTTTCTTAAGGGTGTGCTGAAGACAAGATACTCCTTATAATCTGTGTTTATAATTGCAGAAAAATAAGATGCAACAGGGAGGGGGTTTAAGAGTGCCCCTAAATCAAAAGCAGGCATTGCTATCCACTACCAAAATCAGTGACACTAAAGGCCCTCTGCTGATGTACAAAGGTAGCATGGAAATTATACATGAATTCTGCCTGTAGAAAATGGATATATTTTATGGATTACAGAATTTTGCAGATGAAGAGTTTTTTTCCTGAGGGAAGAAAGAGGACAAAGTACATATAACTTGAACTGTGTATTGTCTGTATGATACTGAAGATACATCTCTGCAGAAAAACACGTAGAATGTTCAAACCCAAACTTATTGGGGTTTTTTTTAAATATACATTCATTTATAGAACTACCTGTCTTGAGATATGTTGCACAATATTATACAAGATGAAATGATTGCTGGGCTCATCATACAATGGAATAAGTCTTCTATTAACCAGAAAATTCTGTAAAGACTGAAGTGAGGAAGCAAAAGTTGATAAAGTGTTAAGATGTCTATATTAAGATGTCATTTATTATTCCTCAAAGAGCAGGTGTACACATTGCATTTTCCATGGAAATCGAACATAGGATCACTCTGTCACTCCAAAACCTCATGCAAAGAACTTTCCCAAACTCAGCAGGTTTGAAGCACAGTAAATTCTATGACCTTTCCTTTTTTCTTTTTTCTTTTTTTTTTTTTTTTTTAATTTTGTTCCAAATCTTATCTTGGTATCAACACCACTGACACTTGGAATCATTCTGCATTATTAATAACATAGTCCAGGAATCAAAATAGTTCACACAAAGCTCCTGCTCAGGTATGTAAGTGCTTTAATAGCCTTGTTAGTTAAAAATGAATACATTTTAATTTCATCGGGAAAATGGCCATATATTTGTAACTAATTATTCTTGCATGAACAAGCGATAAATGTAAACCAGGATGGAAACTACCTAAGTAAATGTTCACATATGTACATCTACAAATAAGTGTTTGATGGCACAGTGCTAGACACTGTTCCTTGGTACTTAGTAAACAAATTATTGTCAAAGTGACTCTGATTTTCATTCTCACTTTCCCACCTTGGTATGTGCCTCAGGGTTTGAGAATGTGTTGATCCTTGCTAAGAGAACACCTAAATTGTTTAAATCAAATAATGTATCTGACATGATTTGAAGCATGTCCTCAGCTTTCATGGCATCTCTGGTAAACTTGACATCTTGATTTTTGGGACTCTTCCAGAGCAACTTCAGCTTCTCTGGGGAAAGTTACAGAATCACAGTTTGGTTCCAGCTGTCATGAAACTTATTGAAAAAACAGGAATTTATTTCAGTGTAAAAATAAAACTGAACCAGAGGCAGGTCTCAAGTGTTTTGCTTGGCTCACAGTGGTTAGGAGGCACTAGGAGATAAGGCTACTTGAACTTTATTCAGGAAAAAATCTGTAAGGGGATGATAGTTTTGGCTGGGATAACGTTAATGTTCCTCATAGTTGCTAGAGTGGGTCTATGTGTTGATTTGTGGTGGAAATGTGGCTTCCCTGTCCATAGAAAGCAGTACGTGAATTCCTTGTCTTGCTTTGCTTGCGTGCATGGCTTTTCCTGCACCTGTTAAACTGTCTTTATCTCAATACTTAAGTTTTCTCACTTTTACTTTTCTAATTTTCTCGCCTATCCCAGTGAAGGGGGAGGAGGAAAGAGCAAACAGCTGTGTGGTCCTCAGTTTCTGGCTGGGCTTAAACCATGACAGAGAGCAAGGCAAACTTTCAGCTTGTAGTAGTGGAGTTAAGGATCAGATCCATTCATTAACAATCCAGTCATAAGAAAGCAATTAAATAATCTGTGGGTTTAGGCTTGAGCTGTATGAAAATTTCCACACAGAAAAGGCCTCTTCAAAAATTTGGTCCTTACTGAAGAATGGATGGAAAATTCAGCTTCTGAAGTTGCTCAAGAGATTTTTGGGCTTCATTTCTCTTGGAACAAATGCAAAGAACATTTTACAGACCAGGTTAGATCTTTTTCATTCTTCAGACTTGTTGAAAAAAATGTCCTGGTTTGAAAGTGGAAACTTTTTCTGACAATAGAAATTCAGCAGATGAAAAGGCAATATCCCTGTTTTTCAAATACTTGTTATGAATGCTGATTTCAGGCTATCTGGATTATATCTTTCTATCTTTTCCATCCCTGATTCCTACAAACATGTGAAAATTGTCATGAATTTATTTCAGTGCTCAGAAAAATTTAGTAAAATAAACTAACCAACTTTTAGCATTGCCTAGCAGAATTAAAGGTGAAATCAATAGGGAATTAAAGTTCTCTAGCCATGTAAGGAAATTTACTAATTCTCTTCAGCTGAAGATATATGATACATTTCACCTTGGGGAGCTTGTTAGCATTAATTTTTCTGAATTAAAGGCTTGTTAGCATTAAGAAACTTTGATAGTATTAAATGTACTTAATGTATTCAAAATTGCTTCACACGGAAAACAGCAGAAACCTTATTTTGCAGCTCTTTTTCCAGTAGCACATACACAGAACAAGGTGGGGCTATTACAGAGTTATATCCAGAAGTACTGCTGTGGATATGGAGAATGTAATTTCAAGAGGTTCAAGGGTCCAACTGTGATGGCATAGCCAGAAGGCAAAATATATCAAAATACACAGCTGAAGGGTTGCAGGGAACTCCTCTTTCATTGTGTGTTCAGCCCAGTTTCCTCCTGTCCAACACTACTGTCTTTCACTTGCTTACCACTGGCAAAACATGTATAACTGCTTAGACCTGGAGGGCCCATTTTGTAATGCAATACAAGGATATTTTCTGTCATCTACATGGGTGCCCTATGGCACTAGGTTAAACTCTGCCTTTCATAGGCTCTGAGGAGGGTTTAGGAAGGTCTAATGTTTTGGCTGGGCATTTCAGTATTCACTTTTGTATTCCAGAAATGTTTTTTTTCCACCATGTCTGTGCCAAATGCCACTGTCAAAATCTCACTGCTTATTCCAGAATGATTGATTTCACACAACAATCACTGTCTGCTGATTAAATCCATCCATCTTCAGAGAGAACAGAAAAGCTCAGATGAGTTCAGGCCCTAGACAGCATGAAGCAATGGCCTGCCTCAAGTTTGTAAATTCAAAACTCCATCATTTCTTTTGAGGGATACTGTGACAGGTTAACTGCCAGATGCTTGCACTCTGGGAGGGAAGAGCTGAAGTCACAGTCTGCAGTGAGAAGCAAATCACTTTCACATCTTTTCCCATATTATGCCATTAAAACAAGAAGCTTTTTTCTTGAAGTTATTACTGCATGCAGAGGGGTCTGTAGGAAGGAATGGCCAAACAGCTCCAGGAGATTCCTGATCAATGGAGCAAAGAGGACGCCAGCAAAAGCTGTATGGGGTTTCAACATTTAGGATGATGTGTCACAGTCCCTATTTTTAGGGAGACCTGATTACATTTTGTCTATATATGTTAATCGGCTAAATTAATGCACACAGACAAGGGCTTTTCTGCAAGAATTGACCCTAGACAAAGGAAACAAGGTGTTTTCTATTCTAAACGCAGACAGATCAAATATTCTGTGCTCCTTCTTGGACACTCATTAGCACAACAGAAAACCTAGAATTCCCCAGCACACGTGAGCAAGGTCTATACACGTAACAGGTCCCACCAGCTCACCCTATGACACATCTGAAGCAAGAAATACAAATATAAACCAAATAACTGCCTGTGGGTTGATGCTTTTGTTGCTATGGAATGCTTTTATGGAAGCATTAATTTAACAAGAGCCCCAAGCAGAAAAATCAGCAATCTACCAAAAGTGTATATCCTCTTGCAGGGAAAAAAGACCCTTGAGGACAATAGAAAGCCTATAGTTCCAGGTAGAGACAATTAAAAATCTGAAAAACAGAGCTGTCTTTAATGTATTTTTCTCTTTATACAAATAAGACAAATAAAACAGGCATCTGTTTCCTAAATCCAGGGCCAAAGATCAGGGAACTTTTTCTTATATCTTTCTTTCCAGACAAGAAGAATAATCTGTTAAACCTATAACCTTTGGGAATGAGTTATTGTTGCTGTCCATTTGATAGATCTATGCAGAAATGTTCTTTCAGAATATAACACAACTGGATCCAACTGTCCAAGGCATTGATACAGAAAAAAGAGAAAGCCAAGGCCTCTGGAAGAGAAAACAAATTAATTTTCCACACATCAGCTTTTGCTCAGTAAAAAATGTAATAGACATTGTTTAAAATCTGGCAGTTTTAAAGTTCTTACAATATCTGATCTTATAGCAGAAATCAATTACAAAAACTCAATTTAAGGAAGTAATTATTAAAACTCTACTTACCACAAAGTAATTAATTACAAATATATCTCTCTCCTTTGCCTGTAATTATAGATAGTGATTAGGGACAGAATGGATGATAATGTACTTTCTGACCTTTCTCTCTCTGGACTATTTCCACCAGGAAAGAATATTTTTTGGTATTGTTTTAAAAGATGTTTTGATGACAACGGATTAAACATCAATTCTCATTTCCAGATATTTTTTTTTTCTTTCGTTTCTATTTAATTTTTAGGCAATTTTGTTATGGGATGTGTGAGAAAGCTGAAAGACCCCATTTTAACTCCCTCACATCCCTCTGCTTAATGAGATAACTATTAATAATTTCCTTTCTCTTTTAGTCTGAAGGTAGTTTCCCAAAGTTACTACTTTTGTGATTTCTACCTGAATTTGATGAAAAGTTCAAAAATATCTGGACAGCTCCAGGTTTGTCCTTGATGAGGCTTGTGATGGAAGTGTGTGGGCAAGATCATTTTCTTAGTGTCATGAAAGTGACTGTGTCTCCTCTTTGTGGCATGGCAAGAGAGAGCCTTTCCTTGTCCAGGAGAGGGCTCCTTGAAGATCCACTTACACCCACAGGGAGGCTTTTGTGTTTCTTGGCTAAAAAGTTATTAAAAAAAAAAAAATCTCTGCAGTTCTTTCTTGCAGTTAGGTAACCTGTCCTATCCTACACTGAGTGGGTTCTGTAGGACAAGTTTTCGGTGCAAATGTTAGCATGACAAGACAGGCTGGAGAGATATCATTATGCGTTGCTTATCTTTGTCTTCCCAAACATAACACACTGCCAATGCAAGTCTTGTGGCACATTTCAAAACAAGCAAGTTGAAAAAACATACACAAGTAAATATGAGCTCCTTGTTAAGCTTCTCCTTGTTAAGACATAAGCTCCTCTTTGTTAAGACATAATTTCAGCATTTTAATACACCTGCAAAGTAACACAACATACTTTTCCCCCATTTTTTTAATCAGACCTGAGACACTCATGTAAACATCTGATCTCAGTGGAAACAAACACAACCTGCTGAAAAATACAGAACAGACAATACCAGGCACTGTAAAGCTTGAGAACAAGGAAAATTCAGCTCCCTTGACCATAATATACTCTCTCCTTGGAAACACAGTGTTTGTGAATATGTGTGTGCACAGATGCACACAGATCTGCACAAGGAAATGTGTTCAGGTGCTTGAACAACTGCAGTATTTGTCTCACACATATGCAGGCTGCAGTCTGAAAGCTGAGGAATGTCATTATGTTGGTCAAGCTGAAGTTTAACTGCTCTTGCATATTTGGTGGGTGAGGAAGCTGAAGAAGACCGAAATTAGTTACGTCCAGACACAAAGTGTGCTGCCATTTCAGACAGAGGCATAAAATTGCCAAACACAGGAAATACTTACATCAAAACAGAGCCCAAGAAGGCCTTTGTGGAAGTCAAAGGTTCTCCTGGACTACAAAGCCTTGAGTTTTGATCAGTGTTTGTGAGGAGGAGAGCTCCAGGGGCTAAACACACAGCTGAGAGTAGGATGGGAGCAGTGGGAACAGAGAGTACTTTGGGCACCAAACAGAGCCAGGAGTGTTCGTGCAGCCAGCATGTCCTGGGACAGGGTCTTCAGAGGAGCTCTGAAAAGGCACCTTGGGATTGCAAATACCAAAGACTTTGGGAAAGAGAATCTCAGCCCAAAACTTCAGTAGAGGAGAGGGGAAGATGACAGGAAAATATGTCCCTGCGAGGGATTTTTTTTGAAATCACAGCAGTTCTGCATATGCAAAATTTCTTTTTCTCCACCTCCAAGCACAGAGAAATCCAGGATGTTTTTGAGCTTTGTAAAGCTCAAAAAATTGAGCTTTGTAAACTTTCTTTGAATACAAAACCCAGTTCAAATTTTGGCTTCTTTATGACTATTTTCTAAGTAAAGAACAAAGAATGCAGAGAGATACTTCTTTCCACCAGAACTACATTTACTAGCTTCAAAAGGAAAAGTGTCAGAAAGGAACAAAGTAACAGATTTTATTTTCCCCAACCCTAATACTTGGTTGAATACACTAAATTAGTTTTCATTTTTGCACAAACTTTTCTTATTTTAACTTTGCATTGCCCTTCCACACTGACAAATATAGGCAGCCTCAGGTTGAAATGGCCAAAGAGCTTAAAGCTTGATCAGTCCATCGCCAGATACTGACAATGTCAGATTAATTATCTTCAAACTAAATGCTGAAATGAGTTTAATAACATTTACTGTACCATTCAGGCATTACTCATTCTTCATCAATCTCTTTTTGCCACCTGAATTGCAATTGCTGCTTGGCTAATAAATGAAGAAGTTGCTCCTATTAAATGAATTAACTTTTCAGGCACTTATTAAAGTGACAAATTACTAGCTTGGAAGATAATGAATCTACCTGAAATATTAAAGAAGGGAAAGATTGATTTCCAGCTGTTCCTTTAATCTACATTTACCTTTAGAGTGGGCAAACACTGTAGATCAGTCAGGAGAGCAACAGAAGGTGTTTAAAATATTTTTGGATGACATTGGCAAAAGACAGCACAACAGATGACAAAAGGAGGTTAATATTAACCTTTCCATTTTCCAGCATGTTTAAAAAGTGAGGTTTTGGAAAAACAAGGGAATGTGTTGCTAGGGCTACACTAAGTTCACCTAGTATCCTTCTGCAGCATACAGAGAAACACACTGAGATTAGAGACAATCCTGCACCTGCAGTCAATCAGTCTCAAGAAGCCCTCGGAGATGCCTTGAGTACCAAGGATGTTTAGCTGGACTATCATTTTCCTTTAGGACCTCATTATTTATTGCATCTATTACTGTTAAATGTACTGCAAAAGCACTGATGGCCCCAGGCAAGTGCTGTGTTGAATTACTTTGGTTGATAATCCCTTTCTGAAAAGCCCTGCAAACTAAACAGGTAACTCAGGCAGAGAAGTGCTATCATTCCCTATATTACAGAGGAGAAGAGAGCTATTCAGGGTGCCAAAGATATTAACTCAAAAGAGCCAAGATTTCTCCTGGAAATTTTATATCACTCATTGAGGGACATTAAAAAAAATCAAAGAAGGTCATATCTCCTTTATTATTTTAATTAATATTTTTTTTCTATTTGTGCCTTGGTTTATCAGTTACAGTTATCAGTTATTGCTGTCACTAGGATTTTTCCCTTGGACAGCAGAATTGAGGCTTCTCCTTATAACCTGTCGTTCATGAATCCCACCAGGTGATGCAGCAGCGGATTACAAGAAAAGTCTCTGGATTTTTGCTCTTCCTCCAAGAATCTCCTGCTGCAGGTCCAGCAGAAGGTAACAAAGATGGTGAGGGGCCTGGAGCATCTCTCTTATGAGAAACAATGGCAGGAACTGAGCCTGTTCAGCGTCAAGAAGAGGCATCTGAGAGGGGACCTCATCAAGGTCTATAAATATCTGAAGGGAGGTGTCATGAGTATGGAGCCAGGCTCTGCTCCATGGTTCCAAGCAATAGGATGAGGGGCAGTGGGAAAATGGAACACAGGAAGTTCCACTTGAACATGAGAAAGAACATCTTTAATGCACAGGTGATTGAGCACTGGAAGGAGTTGCTCAGAAAGGTTGCAGATTTCCCCTCACTGCAAATATTCAAAAGCTGCCAGAACATAATCTACACAAGGTGCTCCAGGAAACCCTGCTTGAACAGGGAGGCTGGACTGGATGACCACCAGTGGTCCTTTCCAATCTTACCCATTCTGTTATTTGGTGGTTATGAGTTGAAAATTGATTGTTGTTTTAATGTTTAGTCAGAGAAGTGAGAGCCAGTTGTAAGTAACAGACAATGCTATGAAGTCATCACAGGCACTTCAGTAAAATTTGATAGAGAACTGTGTCTTTTAGACCATAATCTGCATGGAATGGGAATAGCCAGTACAGCATACAGATGTATATTTCAATGCCATTACCAAGCTGTAACACTGCATCAATGGCATAGTTAATTGCTAAAATACATCACCTCTAATGTTTATAAGTGTCAGAGTAGAAATGGCCACAACACTCAGAGTGCTTCGGTAAAACACCATAAACCTTCAAACATCAGCACCTTGTTATCTAAAAGTTCTTCATACCTTTTTTCTGTTGTGTCCCAGAGGCAGCTCCAAACAGCTCCAGCTTTTTCTCTCCTTTTTTTTTCTTCTGCAGTTCCAGCTCGCTCCTTCCCATCTCCAGCACAGCCACCTAACCCTGTCTGTCCCTGGTACCACGTCTGACCCTTTCTGTCCCTGCACACCCTCCTGTCCCTTCCTCCTCACAGCAGGGCCAGCAGACCCCAGCTGACTCTGTCCCTGCTAACTCATCTTTATCACACCAGAGCTGGGAGGGCAAGGCTGTTCCCACTGCTGGATAACCAACACAGCTCCAATAGATCAAGGGCAAGATTGCCTTCAGCACCATCTCCAACTGTCTCCCCACATAAAAGACTATTAGAGTTGGACTTAATAACATCATAGGTAAGGGCTACTTACCTATACCAGGTACTGTAAAATTCTCAGAGATTTAGTTTTTGTGACTTATCAGCTGGAAGTATCCAAGAATTGTCTGGATATAACCCATGTGCTACTGGATGACCCTGCTTGAGCAGGGAGCTTGGAGCAGATGACCCACTGGGTCTCTTCCAACCTGACCTGTTCTGTGGTTCTGTGGTTTCTATCGCAACAAACTCCAATTTTTGCAAATTGGTTTGACTTAGAGAAATAAGCAGATGATCCTTTAAGAAACAAAGATTCTGCCCTTGGAGACAGAAGGAGCATTTGCTCTCCAGCCTGAGTCCTGGTGTCCACCAGAGGTAGTGACCTTATAACATCCCACAATGGAGAAGGCTGCTTCCTTGCACAGGGTCCATCCAGCCATCCTTCCTCTAGCAGGACTGGAGAATTTCCAGGCAGAGAAAAACATATGACCTTTTCAGGTGTTGTAGTCAGCATTTTTCCCCTTCTGACACCTCCAGTGACAGCTACACAAGCTGCCAAAAAACCCCATACTCACTGTCTATTCCAAGGTCTCTGTGCACAAGGGTTTAGTTCTGCAAGTCATCTGTTGGAAATCGAGCTCACTGGGGGAAAAGAACCTGTAAGTTTTTCAGTCTGGCAAATCTCTGGGTAGAAATTGCCTTTTAGTCTATGTTTTCACAGTATCTGATGAAATGCTGTCCAAGGCATGGTTGCTGTGACAGAAGAAATGTAGTGTATGACAACGCTAACTGAGCAGTGAACAGGTGCATGAAATGATTATCTCTCCAGCATATGTATTTATTCCGTGATGCTTTTGTTATTTGTGTCATGTCCTTTTCTTTCCCATCTCACCCACTGAAGTTATCAACAGTTTCAGGTTTTGGGGCATTTGTTGACCTTCCAGAACAGAAAAAGATAAGCAGAGAAGCTTGGATGGCATAGAAATGAGAACAGGGACAACTTCTTTTTGTCCCTAACAAAAGCAAATGTAATTGGTGGAGTTGAGAAATTAAGCTTAGGATGCAGATGAATGAACAAGAGCTAAAAATAAATTGTCCTTTGCTATTTGCATTATTGACACTGAGAACTAAATACATAACCTCCAGGGAAATGCCAATAAATATAGTTGTATCCTAATAGATCCAACACAAAAATAAATCACCCGAAGAGAAGGCATCTCTCTCTTAAACCCAACTCTTCTAAACCAGTATGATTCACACTGTCATTACTATGAGCAAAATCCCAATATATAATGGTCTTCTTTGAATTTCATGTTCACTAAAAAGCATTTGTTGAATTATGGCACTCTCCAGTTTCCAAGACAGGATGGATCACATCTCAGACTTGTTCCTGATGACCCTTAATTTCATATTTTTCACACCTACTTTCTTTCTTCGTGTTGAAGTCTATGTGCTTCACTCAGATAGTCAAGATTAGAAAGTCAAGATTTCTTTAAGCTTTCCTTTAACATTATAGTTTATCAGCATAATTCCCTTTGCTTTGTTGGTAAGTTAATTTGATTGGACATATCTTATCTTTGTTATTTTTATCAGAGTTTCTTTTCTGCAGCATTCTGCTGTATAGGTGGTGAAAGTGGTTTTTGCATGAGATACAGAACCTATGCCTTGAATATGGAAGCATTAAAGCTTCCATAGATGCCTTCCCTATAGGAAAGGTTTCATAGCTTGAGCTAGAGTCACAGCATGCTGTCTGCATTTTAAATGCAGATCTAAGCTTGTATTTTGATCAGAATATTAATTAAGCACATCAAAAATAAGTAAACACTAAGCCCTGTCATTTTAATATTAATATGGAATTAATTTCAAGTCAGCAGGGTACTTAGGTATGTTTGCTTAAGGCAAAGGACTGGCAGTGTTTAGACTGGTTCTGTTGCAGTGTAAATTTTGGGGGGGACTCCGGGGAGAATTCCCCAGGAGCCCCCCAGGGTCCTGGGTTTGTGGGTGTTTGCGTGCTGGCAGGCAAAGAGACTCAGATCCCTGCTGAGGTGCTGATGAGATGAGGGTTTGTTCAGTCTCACTCCAGGAAGGCAGCATGGTCACTGCGGGAGAGGGGGAAGCGGGGAGAGGGAAGGGGAGCATCTGGAGACCTCCAGGGGGAAGAGAGGCAAAGAGGGCGAGGTTTCTGTGTTTGCGTTTTTAACCCAGAGGTTCAAGGGAGGCACGGTAACGTTCTTGGCCAAGGTCTGAGGTTACAGACACACGATACTGCAGGGAGGGTACAGACTCAGGGTAAACCACACACTTTCAAGGGGTGAGCCAGGGCATACCATTTCAACAAAATGCAATGCCACATGGTCCTTTTGCCATTCCTGAAGAAAGGTGGTTGGAATTAGTTCACTACCATGATCTTCTGACAGTACTTGATACAATTCATTAAAGAAAGGAAGCCTTTGAATTTTAGAATAGGGAAGAGGCAAAAGCTGGTCAGGTAGATGTGTCCTGTCTAGAGACGAACCTCTGAATGGAAAAGCTCTCCATTTAAATAAAGTAGTGTTTATGTAGAAGGCTGATCCCTATTTTTTGGGGTCTGAGGTAAGAAACTGTGTTTGCCATCTACAAGTACAGAGGGAGACAATATCTACTTTTCTATAGAATGAGTCCAGAAAACCAGCTTAGGTACTCTCTCAACATTAAGAAAAGTCTAGTTAGATTTAGCCTTTGAAATTCTTTCAGATTAAAGCTTCTAATAAAATGTACATAATTACTGAGCTGCTTGGACAGATCTGAAGATTTTCTAGAAACATCTGGTAGATTTTCCATGGTGTTTATGCATCTTACATTTGCTTCTGATAACATAAATTTGTCTCACAAACACACAGAAAAAAGCAGTGGTTGGGTGTTCCTACTTGACTGAAGAAAAAAAGTCAGTTTCAGTTAAACAGTTATGGATATCATAATTAAAACTAGTACTAGAAACCAAACCAGACAAATTTTCCTGTGTGAACAAGCCATAGGAAGAGTTCAGTTTACATGACAGGTGCTAGGTTTTAACTCTCAGCAAGCAAGAGAATAGGGAACACTTACACTAAATAAAATTGTCAATAGTTTTTTTTTGTTTGTTTGTTTGTTTGTTTTTTTTTTTTCTTTTTTATCTTAGTGTTGGAATAAGAAAAGAAAAAATAACTCACAATGTAATCTGAATGAATACTACATGAATAATAATCCATCAGATTTATTATCAGATAAGTTAAAGCAAAAATAAAACAAACTTCCCTGAGAAAAACAGATGAGAATGCACCAAAACAGAGAGGATTAGGAGGAAGCAGAAAAACCCCAAAGAGTCTTATTGGCACATGTAAATGATGAATTTGATCACTAGTGTAGATTGTCTACTTTTTGTGTGTGTGTATGTGTGTGTGTGAAATGGCACATTACCTTTCTACAGGGGTTTTTCCTCGAAACCTCTTCATCTAACTAAATGTCAGCCATGAGGCTCAAAGCAAATCTCATTCAGAACCTACATGCTGGATCAGGTCCTAAAGGGTAAATTATTATGCCCAAACAGACACGAGGCAGATTAGTCACATCTCCTTTTTACATTGGTTTTGAAACTATTAAAAACAGACATCAAGGAGTACAATGTTGGTGTGCTCATTGTACAAGTTCCTGCCTCCAAATGTGTTTGCTCATGAGCAGGATTTTGGTGAAGAGAATGAGTGCACAGAAGTGCTTAGGCAATAAAATTAAAATTAGGCAATAAAAGTCTCTGAGGCAATAAAAAGCATATCCCTCCTCATGTGGAGATCCTGCATGAATAAATGCAGTGGTGTGAACAAATGCCAAGTGCTCCAAGAGGCTTTCTAAAGCGGTCACTGTTACAGCAAATAACAGGCTTTGGGGCGTCTGTCATCAGAGCACTTTTTACCTGCGAGCACTTTGGTAAAGATGGAGGGTGCTGGAAAACCCTTCCAGCCCCTAATCTGATGGCTGAGTCCCACATTTCTTTTTAAGGTTTAGTCCTTTTTCCCTGTACTCCAAAAAAAGGCTTTGTGTCTTTGGGAAAGACACAAGAGTTGATTCCCTGAAAGAGGATGCTGGCCTAAGGGATTATTCTTTTTAGTTCACATTCCTTGCTGTTGGCTTTCCTTAATGAAACACAGACAAGACATAGACCAGGACTGGATGGCATATGTATTCTACCTGTCCTCTTCTGCAGGAGCAGCTTGAAAAACTACCTTTCACTGTTCTAGAGTCAGCTCTGGTAGGCTTTTCAAATGATCCCACCACTTGGTTGAGACCTTTGGCCTTTTTACTTGATGTATTTTTGGTCTCCAGCAGATGAAAGCAGTTCGCTGTTTGCAGAACTGACAAGAGTCTGCTCTATGTTGCTCTAAAATTAAGGATTTGCTCTGAGCTTGAAGCTGCTAGATATGCTCCAATTTATGTTTTTCCTTAAAAAACCCCACACTGCAAAACTGTGCTTTCACATCAGTGGTAGAAAATAATATTTTTCTAGGCAAACTTTTTTATCTGTTCAGTAGTACTTTACTCAAAGTGCTTCACAGAATAATTAAACCAACCCAAACTATCTGATTTACTTTTGACATCTATCTTCCATAACTATGAGATCTGCCTTCACAGGTTTTATGAAAAAATGTATTTTGTTTAACAATGATGTGTGTGAATGTGAGCTCTTCTCAAGCTCCCTGCTAGCATTTACATTTTGTAACAGATGCTGACTCTAGAAATATTTTAGCACTGCAGAATTACAATAAAGGCCTGAGATTGCTAAATACATTACCTACATAGCAGAGGCAGAAGACACCCTATTAGGAAAAGCTCTCAAAGTTTATGCTTTTTTTAAACAATTAATAAAAGAAAATAAGAGTATCTATATTTTGCTTTATTAAAACACTTATGCAGTTGTTTTCTGCTTTGACGTGCTGGCAGTGAGTGAAGGATGAGACTATCACAGTAATGTAAGATATTAACTAGCACTGACATAGAATCATTAAGTTCCATTAAGTCATCCTTTAATAAATTTATTAACTAAAACAATAAAAATATATTAAGAATTAGAAGATAAAATGAAAGTAATACTTTTTACAGGGAAGTTTCTTGATTCTGTCAGGCTGCATTAAGAGAAAGAGAGTAAACTGCTTGGATTTGAGCAAGGGAGAATGTTAAATCTTGATATCTGTAAACTTGCAACTCTAATGAGTTCTAGTTTCATTTGTGTCATAGTATAGTATCTTACATCTTCTTTTGGAAGGACTTCCATGCTAAAAAATAGATCCTGCGATGCACCACTGTCACCTCTTAGCTGGCTCACCAAGTTTGCTGGAGTTTTGTGACCATGTGGCATCCATATGGGATCCGCAGTGTCACAGTGGGAAGAGGGGAAGAATTGGGGCATAAAGCAAAGAAGCCACAAATCACAGATGTCATGGCAGCAACTGAGGAGAAAAAACTTGGTGTGGAACAGAACAGAGGTGAAAAGTTTTGATATATAAAAGAGAAAATATAGGTAAGGCTCTCATCTGTATGATGATCCCTGCAATGCTGGTCACAACTTACAATGAGAAAATGAATGCCAGAGTATTGGAACTTCACCAGAAGAAAGAAATTTGGAAAAACCTATTTGACTTAGATTAAAATAAAATATTTCCCATCTCAGCAGTGGCTTTACAGTCAGATCTCAGTTCAGCTGAATTGCAAATAAAGAATCTAAATAAGAGGCACCAGCTGTCTGTAAATGTAAAACCTGTGAAGGGGTCAGGTGGCAGCAGTTTCTCTTTCTGACAACTCTGGCCACATTTACAGTAAAGCACCCAGAGGACTCAAACCAGCTGTTTTGTGTCACTGGAGGTGTACACTGAGGAAGTGAAGCTGCCACACACCACTGGCTGTTGTGACTGCCATGACACAGCCTCACAGGCACTGGGCTGATGGCTGGGGGATGTGGAGACTCCTGGGGGAGACAAAGATTTTTCCCATGGATCAGACACCAGGAGTGAAGAAATTTAAGTAGGGCTCCATAACAGAACTCTGCTAAATTCCCTTATGATCTACATGTATTTATGAAATGATAGTTGGGGTCTCCCTCTTTGTTGAATTTTATCTAGAAGAGCAATGTCATTTTCAGATTGTTCAGAATTACTTTTGCAGCATAGGACATGAGACAAACCTATCACTTGGAAGCTGGTCCAGTAGAAGCAAATTTTTGGAAGGGATCTTAAAGATTATCCACTTCCAACCTCTCTGCCATGGTCAGGGACACCTTTCACCAGACCAGACCTTAACTGACCTTCCTTTCCTGGATAACATACCTGTAGAAGCCTTTATTTTATTCTTTGTGTCGTTTTCTGGATTCAGCTCCAGCCTTACTCACCCCATCCCTACACAGCTGAACTTCATCTCTACTCTTCCCAGGTCACCTGTCCTTGCTTTCAATACCTGTTTCTTCTTGCCCTTTAGTTTGACAAGCATTTCCCTACTCAGCCATGCCAGTCTCCTGCCCTCACTTGATTTCTTGTTGCTGGTGAACATCAACTCTTGCATTCTATGGAAGACTTCCTTAAAAATCAGCCAGCTCTGTTCCACTGCCTTTTCCCTGAGGGCAGTCTCTCCGGGGATCCCACTGATATCTTCCTGAAAAGCTGGCAGTCTGCTTCCCTAATCTTCAGGGGTGTAACTTCACTCCTTGCCTGGCCCATGTCCCTCCCAGTTTCTTGTGCACCTCTTCACTGGGAGAGTGTGGGAAACTAAAAATGCTCTGATTTAGTGGAAGCACCCCTTAACAACAACCAAAACATCAGTCTGTTGTCAATAATCTCATACTAAAGCCAAAACAGAGCCCTGTACCAGCTGCTAAGAAGCAAATGAACTACCCCAGATGAAAATCTGCAGCGCAAGGATGGTTTGGATGCTGAGTTTGAAGTACACACTGACAGTGCATCTGTACTGGAAAGGGAGTGGGAAAGCTTCTAATTCCCTGCTCAGCATCTGGACTGCTTTCCTAGCAAGCTCCCCATTCTCTGAGGTAGAAACATTAAAAGCATCTTCTTTTCTTTCATGTATTTCCCTTCCCTCCCCTACTTTTTCTCTCTTTCTTTCCAGCTTTCCCCATTAACATGGGATCCTTGCTTCTGGCTGGATTGTGGAGAAGCTCTGGCTCCTTTCTCTACTATGAGAAATGGATATTTCCATAAATTTTAAAAGCACAGCTGAGTAAATAGCCATTGGTGAATTCCTCCTCTGCTGCTTTTCTCCTCAAAATGCCCATGAGCAGTGACTAGAGAATGGTAGATTCAGATACAGCATCACTTCTCCTGACATATGTTTCTCTTTTTGCTGCCAAATACAGGGCTACTGCTGTCATATGAAGCAGGCACGACATTTTTCAATTCCCAGGGAGGACTTTCTTCTGGAAGAGATGGAAAATTTCTCTGTGGCTGCAGAAAATTAATCTTTTTAATTTTTTTTTTAAACAAAATTCTCACCTCCTACCCTGTGAACACAGGGAAGATATTTGTTTTTCTGTTCATATAACTCTTTTAATTTCAGAAGTTTAAGAAAATCTATAAATAAAAGAGCTGATAATTTAATCACTTGAGGAAAATTGACAGGTCATAATAGAAGGAAACCAAGTACTGATGAAACATAAAAGCCTCAAATGCCATCTCAATATGATCATACTGGTCTGCTTTAGACCAGTAGCACTGGTAGCAGCACTGACTGAATGCTTTGACAAAATTAAACAAAAGACTTATCTTTGTATGTGGTTTCTGTCTGAAGACAGGCCATGCCAGAAATCCTTCCTCTAGGAAACATCAGTATCTCTTGCTTTCTCCAGAGTTACATTTGAAAGAATTTCTAGTTCTTTAATGAATTAAGTTGGATTTCTTGCAGGGTGTTAGGATTTTTTTGTTTGTTTGTTTGGGTTTGGGGGGTGGTGGTGTTTTGTTTTGTTTTTCCATTTCAGATTAAAAAAAGATAAACATCAAGCCAAGCAAACCTTTTCGGTGAACATTATTCATCTGTCAATAAATGGCATTTTAATTTTAAAACTTTTGACTGAGCATCCTTTCACCTAAAGCAAGTCACATGGAGTGCTGCAGATGTACCAGATGTAGTATAGGTACAGGAAAACAAAGATAGGATTGGTTATAGAGTACAAAAGTGTAAGCTAGAGTCACAGGAGCAGAAATAATGGTTTATTCTGTGGCACTGGGCCTTCACTGATCCAACCCCCCAAAATACATAAGTGATAGGAGGAAAAAAGAAGATAAAAATCAAATTTTATGGGGCAAGCTTTATGGAGAGAGGTAATATCTTTTATTCAATTGCCTGAGACATGGAAATAAAGCAGACATACATTGGCCTTTTGATAAGTTCCTAGAGAAGCTGGAGATATCCAAGTGGAACTCATGTGGACCACAGCTGCCCAGTATTTCATATAAATATTTAATCATACCTGGATAGAGGTAGTTTGTATCCAGGCAACCCAGAGGAGGGTGAGAAGAAGCTATATGATTCTTTGGTTGTTAAGTCCTAAGGAACAGTGAGCAGAACATTCTTGATTACCTGGATGATTCCTAACTTAGCCTGGGGGAAGTTAAGATTATGTTAATTCTCAGGAAGTCTGTTAAGTTTCTTTAACTGACCATGGTCAGGCTGATGGCAGTAGAAGGTTTGCCCAGCCCAGTGTGCTTTAAACTAAAGCCAGTGGTTTCAGAGAGTCATATCACTAATGTCCCACTGATACCACAGGTATTGTGGCCATGTGCTATCTCATCTCTAGGGAGGAGCTCACTCTTTCTATAACAAATGTTAACCAAAAACCTCAAAAGCAGATAAAAATATTGGTCCTGAACCTGAGAAATGAAACAAAAAGTTGCAGAGATGGGAGTGCAAGTTGGGTTGTGCATCAAAATGAATATTAAACCTCGCTGCATTATGTTATCACAAGAAAAATAGCTTCAAAGAGGGCAACATGCTCAATTACTTTCTGTTGTGTCAGTCTTTTTATTTTGTATCACCCCTTGTAAAACACTGCTGCTTGTGACCAAGAGCATCTCTGTGTTTTCAGACTGCTTGCAGTTCCTGAAAGGCAGCTGAAAGGGGGCCTGATGCCCCCTCAGAATGTTGCTTACAGTGTACGGAAGCAAGGTGTAAGAAGAGAAGCAGGTGGATATGACTGTCTGGGGAAGTTCAGAGCCTACTCTTCTTCCCTGACATGTTTCGAAGTATCCTCTTCCTACCCAAAGCACAAATATGTCAGTCTCTGGTTTTCTTTCCTACTAAACTATGAAATTCCTTAGAGAAATGAACAACAGGAAAAAATGAATTAGAGGCAGAGGAGATTTTGCTTGGTACAAGACCAATCTTTCTCCAATTTAAGGTAAGGAAGCTTAGGTGACAAATAATTATTTCAACACCCTCTAGGTCAAGAGATTTCTTGCTTGAATAAACTTAGAATCAAAAGACATTTGGGTTTGTCATTAAGAAGAAATTCCTCACAGAAAGGGTGATTGGACATTGAAATGGGCTGCCCAGGGAGGTGGTGGAATCACCATCTCTGTATGTGTTTAAGGAAAGATTGGATGTAACACTCAGAGCCATGGAACAGCTGACAAGGTGGTGTTAGGTGATAGGTTGGACTCAATTATCTCGAAGGTCTTTTCCAACCTGAGTGATTCTGTTCTTTTGTGCCTGTTTCCATTCTGGGGTGTATTACATAGTTACATAGCTAATCTGAAATGACAATCTAAACTGTCACTATCCTTGTCAAAGGAAATGAGCTTGCTGGGGTTTCCTCTCCACCCTTGCCTTGCATTTCTTTGGGCTGGAAATTCAGTTTCAGCTCTTTGAATGCTTCTAATGTCTACACCTGGAAAATTATTGCCCATCAGTGGATCTCAAAAGCTAGAGCAGAGGCCATCTCTGTTCTGACACAATGTGAAGCTGATTTAAACTCACCAGCTGCTTTTTTCCAGACATGAAAGGACAGCCTGTGGAAACAGATGTTTACCTGATTAAGATGCACAGGGAACTCTCAGTACAAACAAGAAAGAGGTTGTTGGACATCCTTCCTATAATAAAATCTGAACAATAAAGTCTTCCAAGAAGATGCAGAATTGATTAAAGGGACTTAATCAGCATGCCCATGCCTTCAAACCTGTCAGCACCTGCTGGAACTGCTTATGCAAATAGCAGGGTAGCTGTGTCAAAATCTTTCAGAATTTTCTTCAGACAGCAAATGAACATTCCTCACTGTAGCAAAATGATTTCTCCCTGCTCTCTGGCAACATCTTGCAAGAGCTGCAGATCAGTGGTGCCTTGTTCCAGGGCTTAGGTCTGTTCTTCAAAGCAAGGCAGGACCTCATATTTTTGCTTTCCTCCCAGCAAAGTCACATTTTCAGATGAGGCTGGGAAATTTCTGAAGTCTTGCCTTCCAAAACAGCAGACATCACTAGTCTCAGGGAATGCAGTTCCAGGTCTTTGCAGGGATGCTGTGTGTAGTCGAGCTGTGGAGCCTGTGGTGTGCTTCACCCAGTCCAGTATTTCAACAACAGAACAGCAAGATATGAGGAAATGAGAGGAGCAAAACTTGTGGATTTAAAGATAGGGGGGACTGAGTAGGAAGGAAGGAAGGAAGGAAGGAAGGAAGGGAGGGAGGGAGTGCTGGTGTCAGGAGTTATCCAGTCCAACTCTGTTCTTCTAATTTGTTACTGTCAACAGTAATTTGTTCCATGGAAGAAAGTGCTTCTTCTTCTGTGTGATGGCCTGTGGCTTGATCCTTTGGAAGGCTATATGTGCAGACTGTCAGATGTCCTGTGATTTATGACTCTAAAAGTGCCATTTCTGCACACTCTACCCGACAATTTGATAAGAGGAAATTCTGGAAATAATTAGTCAGTGAGATAAAGGGTGTGGCAATTATAATTAATAACAATGTTGTGTCCTTTAAATATTCCACTCATCAGACTCTTCGAGTACTGAATACATCCTAATTAATTGTATCTCATGCCCACTCAGCTTCCCACAAGAGGTGATAATTATTGTCCCATTACAAAGAATTGACCTGAGATACTGAGAAGTGAAGACTCATGTCATTAGCTGAGGTGTCTAACAGATGGTGACAAGGTTTTGCAAAGGTGCTAACTGCTCTTTTACTTACCTTTAGGCCAAGGGAACATATTAAGCAGGCAAATGTGGAGCTGTGAACACACGCTGGGCAGTAGTAACATTGTCAAGTCTTCAACATGTGGGATGTTTTCCTTGAAGAGCCTCAAGCTTGTAAACACATCACTAATAACATAAGAGTCCCAAATCTCAGGCTGCTTACATGATCAGAGAACAACAGAATGACAAAACCACAAAATGCACGTGATTGGAATGCACCACAGTGGGTTATCTGGTCCAGCCTTCCTCCTCAGGCAGGGTCACACTAGAGCACATGGCAAGGATTGTGTCCTCATGTTCAGGTGTAACTTCTTTTGTTCCATTTTAAGCCCACTGCCTCTCATCCTATTACTTGGCCACTGAGAAGAGCCTGACTCCATCCTCTTGACACCTCCCTTCAGATACTCACAGACATTGATAAGGTCCCTTCTCAGTCATCTCTGCTCAAGGCTGAAGAGACCAAACCCTTTTCAGCCTTTCCTCATGAGAGAGATGCTCCAGTCCCCTCATCACCCTTCTGACCCCTCACTGGACTCGAGGGCCTCACTGTCATTGTTCCAGGAACTCCATATCTCTCTTTTCCTGAGGAGCCAAGATTCAGACACAGCACTCTGGGGGAGGCCTCACTATATCTCAGCAGAGGAGAAGGATCACCTCCCTTGACCTTGCCAAAGTCTTCCTTCCAACATGCCTTCATCCCAGTCTCCTGTGTCAGAGATTCTGGAGGGCTGGTCTAGTCAGTGGAGACACATGCAAAGAAAGCATTCAGTAACTCTGCATTCCCTGCATCCATTGTCTGCAAGGAATGTGGTATCCATTCCTTGCAGGTGCAGAGCGAAGCCTGGAAAGATGCTGTGAGGGAGGGGTAAAGGCCAGAAAAGAAGTTTTCTACTGTTCATAGAATCCTACAGACTTCTAATGTCGATAAAAGGATTTCTAGCCTGTGAGGGCTGTGACATTTTAAATTCTTTGATTGGAACTAGTTGAGATACCACATTCAATGTGAATTAGGGTCACTGATTTTCTATTAATGTGTTTCAAAGCTTTTACTATAATTCCTTTTAACAATTGCAAACACCAGTCATTTACATGTGCCCAAGCTGCAGCAGTATCTAGGTCCTCAGTTTATATTTACAAAATGTTGGTTAAAACAAATGCCTTGGCCTTTTGAGTACTTCCAATAATTTGTCATTTAAGAAGAGGAACCTTTACACTTTTTTGTGAGCCACTGCTTCAACCTGTGCTTTAAAAATTGCTTTAAAAAATTTAAAAACCAACACACAAAATTTCCAGCAATATTTGCATTGTGTTTTTAAAGTATTGAGATCTATATATTGATCACTAAGAGTTTGTTAAGGGACTCTTTGTAATGCAGGGGATATAATGTTAAGTGTGGGTCATTACAGAGATGAAAATTTAAATCTGAAATCTTCCCTGGAAAAAGTGAACAGGTGACTGGGTTCAGAAAGCAGGTTACCTCTTCCAGACCTGTATTCCAGTGAAGATCCAGACTGCTGTAATGAGGACAGCTAACAAATGCCCTATGCTTCTTTCAACACTAGTTGCCAAAGCATTTTATACCATTTTGCTATGCTTCTTTTCCTTTTCTTGGGAGCTGAATGAATTTTATATTGAGTAATTGGGGGAGACTTTCAGACATCAAACCAAATAATTTTGTAATTTAGGCTGCAAAAAAATTGCTTGCAATTCAGAAAACATCTTTGAATTCAGGCCACAGAAGTTCTGTTTCCTGACACTGTTAATAATGACACTTGCTGTTGAGACCAGATACAGTGCATGACACATAAAAGTGCAGGGGAAGTATGACAGCCTCTTGAAAAAAGTTTTCTCTGCAACAAGAACTTGATGAGTTGCTGCTACTTGCCTGTATGTCCCCTTCTCTTTCTCAGCACTGAGAAAAGCAGCCTGTAATTTTTGCCCCATTAGGAGTTATTGGTGGCAAGAAGATAGGAGAAGGAATTGAACCATCATTATATATTGCTGACAAATGTCTTCTTCTAAAAAGATTCTTCTGAAATCTCACCAGGAGAGAGTGATGTGCCCTATACTTTCTCAAATTGGACAAAGGACAGCTAGATAGATCTCCATGACATTGAAGGATATATTGCACAGGACAAAACTGATGCCCTTTGACAGATCAAGATGACATATTTGTCCTGAAAAGCTTTTGCAACACAATTTGGTTGCAGCTGAATCATCTTTGACAAATTTTCCCCATGACTTGAGAATATTAGATTTTCTCTAAATTTCATTCTATTTTTCTTCTCTTTTAAATATTTTTTGTTGTCATTGTTGAGGGAAATAAAATGAGGAGAAAAATAATACTAATTTTTAAAATAATTTTCACCTCTGTGATGCCTATAAATCTTCCTTTCCAAGGAACAGGTCAGACTAATCAGATATTTAAAGCCACCACAGAAGAATTTTGAAGTAAGGCAGAAGACCTGCCATACAGAATTGATATTCCTACTGGGATAGGTACTCATCCTGATATGTCGTTTAAGAGAATTACTTATTAAGCACACAGTAAAAATCACTTGCATTCTTTACAATAATATTTAGCACAATTGGATTGTGGTAATACCTGAAATCATTCTACACAACTAAGGAATAAGAGCCTTTGGAATTATATCTGTACTTTTAGTAGAACATTTTACAATGGAATGATTGCTTCTACATTTATTTGCTTTTAAATGGGGGTTCAATATATTAATTTATACAAAGGAAATCTTCATCAGCCAATTATACCAGATTTGTTCTAAAGTCTCATTGCATTTTATGACAAAAAACCCTCTAATCTAATTGTAAACTTCTCTAACATGACAGTCATTTAATAAAATTACTTAGCAATTAGTTTTATTCTTAATTCACAACATCACACAGGAAGTATTTTTTCACCTTATTTCTTCTCTGTTTCTCTATCCAACCCATTGCTAATAGAATCATAGAATAGTTTTGGTTGGAAGGGACCTTTAAAGGTCATCTAGTCCACTTCCCTCAGGACTCTGGGATCAATCCCATCAGCTCCCATAGTTTTCAGTATGATCCAGTTCCTAAAATGGTCATGAATCTGATCTTTTACAGTGAGAGACATTTTGCTCCCCAGTCCTCATCTTGTGTTCCTCCACTCCAGAGGTGCAGGGAGAGAGGTTGCCAGTGAAAACTGAGGCTAAGAAGTTGTTGAGTACCTCAGAATCCTTGTCTGTTGTCACCAGTTTGCAAGTCGTGTTCATCAGAGGACAGAATGCCCTCTTTGATGTTCCTTTTCTGTCTCACATATCTCTGGAAACCCTTCTAATTATTCTTTGTGTCCCTTGGCAAATTCAGCTTCAGCTTCACCTTGCCTTGCGAACCTCATCCACACACAACTGAAAATAATCTTTCTACTCTTCCTGGGTTAGCCATCCTTATTTCTACTGCCTGTGCATTTACTTCCTGCCCTTTAATCTCACAGGCAGATCTTGACTCATCCATGCCAGTCTGTCACCTTTCTTTGCTGGTTTCCTACACGAGTATAGACGTCTCTTGTTCTGTTTGGAATGTGTCCTTAAAAGTCTTCCAGAACTTTCCTGCTCCCTTGTCCTGAAGGGTAGTTTCTCAGAGGATCTTATTGACTAACTTCTTGAACAGCTGACATTTTGTTTTCCTAAAATTTGGATGAAATCCATCTCACTTAGTCTCATGATGGGATGAATTTACCAAAAGGTGCTTAAGTGTCTCACTTTAGAGGCAGCACAGAGACTACCTTTTTTAGTTTGGACCCCTGGAGTTTGAATTAATTGTCCCTCCTTTGCCCAAAGTCAGATCAAATGAAGATGACATTTCTTCTATTTCCCTATCCATTAGATCACTTAGGACATGTTATTCCATATTTCTGTGTCTGCAGGTAGAACAGCAAGCTCCTCTGCCCACCCATTCCCAAGGAAATTGCTTGTTTCCAGGTCTGCATCTAAAGGTTTTCTGCCTACAGAAAACAACACTGTCATTTGTGCTTTGCTTCTTGTAGTCTCTTTTTTTTCCTTTGGAATTGTTTTAATACTTGGGAGGAAGGGGGAAGAAAGAGGAAGACAAAATCTGAAACACAGGAATGACAGCAAGAAAGTAATACTGCTACAAGTAAGGGATGAAGGGAAAGTTAATAACCTTATTCCAAAGTGAAAATCTTCACATGCACAGCCCTAACTCATGCTTCTGTTTACAGGCAGCTCCCACAAAGGTCCACAGTTGCCTTTTTTGAGTAAGTGCAGTTTCCTTCTATAGATGAGCTCAAGCAGGCTGCAGGTGAGAGTCCAGGAAATTCCAAAATTACAGTGACAAGGAAACAATGTAGCAGGAATGAAATTCTGAAAACCTGAAATTCCCCAGCTGTTTTTAACCCTGGATACATTCACACAGAGCAGCTTTCCAAATTGCATAAGCTACCAAAGCTTAAAATGGTTGCTGGAACCCTTCTACCCCTTGATCCTCAATATGAGGACGAATAGAAAAATCTTTTCATTTAGGGGTAGGGATAATCCTTTTCCAGGCTTCAAAATACTTGGCTTCTCCAGAGCAACTAGAGACAGGATGAACATTTCCTTCAGTCCTTTCTCCCCTGAACTAATTTATGCACATTTAAAATAAAGAGGATATGAGTTCTTAAGGGGCAAAATGCAAAGATCCTCAGAATATAAATGTATGCCAAAGAGCTAAAGTATGGAAATACATTTACCAGGAACTTCATGGCTCTTTCCTCCAGGACACAGACATATCCTACAGAACAGACAGTTCTGTGCACTCTGTGAGCCATCTGACTGTAATTATCAAAAGCATATAAAACTGTGATTAAAAACAGCACTCCAGACAGCCAGTCCACAGTTCCTCCACAGTTCCTAAAAGCTGAGGGCATGAACATGACAAATAATAATGCAGTTCTCCCTTAAGAAACAGTAATCCATAAATGCCTCTGTATGTGGGAGTTCAAAATATATCCCTACTGATGACAGGACTGCCACTGCCCTGAAGTACTGGATTTCTCCCTCTTTGAAAGGATTAGCTGCCCTTTAAAGAACAAGAGGGGAAAGAATAAAGTTCAAGCATGATTAATAGTTCAGTGCAGTAGCCTATTAATGGATGAGTAATTGACTAATAATTGCACACCTTTCTCTGTCTGCCCCTAAATTAAATCTTGCCACCTTAATCCATCAAGTTTGTTTACTGGAACATCTTGCAAAGTGGGCAGTTGTCTATACATGCCCATTTTCTAGCAGGAGAAGGGGAGCAGCACTTTTTGGCCTTTTAAAACATTAGCAGCTCTGGAGCATAAGTGATCATGTGTAGATATTCAAGTCTTCTTATTTAACAGAGACTGCAAAAGGATTTGATGATCTGATTCTACATGTCTGGCATGCTGTAGTCACAGCTATCCTGGGAGGCTGACATCATTCCCCATCCTAACCATCTTCTCCTCTGAGTACTTGTGGTGGAAGGTTTCGTAGGAAGCATTTTTACACCGTGTACATTTTCCATGCAGTTATTCTCAAGTGACCATACTGCCGAGGTCATTATTATGGGTACACAAATCTCTTACAGTCTTACAACATTTTAGTATCTAAACAAGGTGATTTATTATATACAAGCATGTATCTGAAGGTGTGAGAGTTCTGAGAGCGGCTTTACAATACAATCAGTTATCAACATAAACAAGCAAAGTCTAAATAAAACAACAACCAAAGCATAGAAATCTTAATACACAAAGCTCTAATGAAACAGCAAGCAGGCATAGAATCTCTAACAAGCAAAACTCTAGTAAGACTACAAGCAAGCATAAATCTGACATTACAGCCTCTAAATAAATCAGCCTCCTTTCTCCTGACCCCAAGCAGGGTTTTCCAACCATGGGGTCACAATAACAAAAAGGGATCACAAACCCACAAATCCCAGACAGGGGTCCCCGGAGTCCCGAACCCTCCCAGACTCCCAGGCAGCCCCGGGCAGGGTCCCGGGGCAACCGCCGCAGGGGGAAAGAGACAAGGAGGGGTCCCCAGGGTCCTGAACCCTCGCAGGGGGAAAGGGGAGGGGACCCCGGGGCCCAGATCCCAGGGAACAATAGTTGGTACCTTTAGAATCCCATTCAGCTCTCTAGCAAGGCTCCTTCCTCAGGCAGAAGGTGGAAGTTGGATCAATAGATTGGTTTGATCAATCAGATCAATACCTTCACTTCTAACCCAGAGGCCTTTTATGCCAAATTACAAAATGCATATTCATATATTTTATCTATAAACTAACCAATCTAAGCACAATTCTAAAGTTCGTAAAACTACGAAAAGTAGCATCAAAACCTGCACACATAACATATTTATTAACGTAAAATTTTATCTTACTGGTACAAAGTCTATCTTGTTATGTAGAACACTTCTATCCTAGCATATATGAAAACTTGTCTTTTCTACACAAAGTTCATGCAAAACTACAAGCAACACTTTACCCTATGTTTGTTTTGTCTATACTCTATCACAAGGCCTAAAGCTGTGTCCTTCTACACTGACAACTAGGACTTAGGGCATAGAAGCTTAAAGCTGAGGGTTAGATTTCTACTTTATGCATACAAAGTTTTATATATTCTAATTTTTCCAAAGGCTCTAATTCCATCTCTGTACTTCTCACTCTCTGTGGTGGATCCATGGAAACATGGACTCCAATACCATACTGTTGAAAACTGGAAACTTTCCCAGATTTCGGGTCTTTGCCTTCTCATAACATGGTGGCCCAGTGAAGGGACTGGTGACATGGTAGAGCTGGGAAGGAATTGAGCTGGCAAGTGAGATCTGCAGTGTTTCTGCTTCAGGTAGCAAATTGCTGGGCTGCCCTGCTAAATCCATCCCTACTCTGTCCCACTGATGAAACTAGGGTCTAAATTAGGCAGATATCACTCCAGGTTAGATTGTACTGGGTCTGGTTCCATGACATTGTAGCCCTGAGAGAAGAGACCTCCAAAATGCCTCCCTATCCTCTAGAAAAGGGGGATAACTAAGGATGCAATTTCTGTGACTGAAAGGAGTAGTGCTGGATGAAAGGGAGCCAACTGCCTGCCCAGGAGCTGTAATGAATCAAAATGGATGTGCTATTGCTCAGTGTGTCCTTTTGAGCTTAGAGGTCCATCCTAGTGCAGCCTCCAGGTTACATGAGGTACTTCTTCCAATTCAAATTTAACAGCCTTAGAAAAGAGCCAAGAATTTCAGTATTTTTCTTCCACCACCCCTCCCCCCCCCTTTTTTTTTCTGTAGGCCCATCAATCTTTTTTCTTGAAGTAGTTTGATTTCCCCCTCTCTCTCAAAGAATACAAAATCTTCTCAGGTGTAGGAGAAAGCATGTGAAGGGGAAGAAACTAATTTTCAGTGGAAATTTATATACAGTGATTGCTTGATTGCTGATCATTTGCTGTGATACTCCAGTGTACCTGAAGCTGAATTCCTGAACTAGATGCACAAAGCCTACTGACCTCGGTAAGAATCTGCTAGCAGTGAAACAAGAGTTGGAAATGCTGCAGCAATCAAAGTCAAAATTGCACTCTGATTTTGCTTCAGGGTCTTAATACTTACATACTTTTGGAACCTTTAGGAGTTTTTAAAACTGTAGACCTTGGCAGACTGACAAAGGTAACTTCAGTTTTTCTGGATTTTTTACAGTTTTGAGGGTTATTCATACAAATGACCTTCAAGAGAACGGGAAAAGGACTCACAATGGCTGTATCATGTTACTCCTTATGAGCATGCATAGCAAGACTCAATAGTTACCAGAATGAAGGATTCTTTTCATCCCATTTCCTGGGTTTTCCATCTGCATCTGTTAGAGGCAATTTTTAAGCTTCAGCTTGCACATTTTTCAGTCCCATTGGTTTATCCAGTCCCTTCAGACACAGTACACCAAATAACTTGGAAAACCATCAAACATCATCCTGAAAAGCCTTGGTCATAATACACCAGAATAAAAGGCCACACAGAACTGAGATTTTGCCACTGGACAGTTTCTGGACAACTGGTGTTCCCTGGCAGCACTGTCTGCTTTCTGTCACAGCCACAATCAGACTAGAGCACTGCAGATAGGCTAAAATAATTAACAATCCCAGAAGTAAACTCTCCTGTTCATAGGGAGCAAAATATTCCTTCTTAGCTTCCACAGGTCATAAATTTCAGACTGATACTGGTACAACATCCAGACTCCACTGTGCAGCAAAGCATTAGTTGTAGATTTGGACACACTACTCTGGCTGGCTCCAAGAACTCATGTCACAAACCTGCTGCCTGGTCTCTGAATAATATGATCCTTTCACATCAGTTTGGCATAAAAATCCCCACTGAAGCATAGGGATTTCTCAAAAGATTGAAAAGTTTGGAATTTCTCTCTTCTGTAATGAATAATTAATTGCTGATCTAATTAAGCATTAAAGTCCACAATGAGCTGGAAGAGATTGACATGTGTAACTATCGTAAAATGTGGTACCATTGCCTGTCATTATGAATGGTAACTGCTGTTTGCAACTCATCTAGTCAAAAGTCACATTGTCTTTTCCACCTTATTTCCTCTTACTTCTCCTACCATGTTTGCACCTTCAGAAGCTGTTGAGAAGATGTTGTTCTAATTTAAATGTTTGATAATAATACAGGTTATAATCCTGTATAAACCTGTATAAACCTGTGAGAAAATGATGGAAAATCTGGTCAAAACCTTGCTGAAATCTACTATCAGTAGTTCCTTTTAGCATTAGCAGCCTTTGAGGAAACCCCAATTACAGGAATATGAACTCTGTCCAATTAACAATAAAGAACCAACACCATGTTCCTTTAGACAAGCCTGTTAGGAGTAAATGCTATTATTCAGAGCACAAGCAGAGACAACCTCAGGGCACCAGAAACCAACAAACACATTTTAAAAAGCTCAACAGAGGCTGAGATAAAACAGTTGTGTTGCTGTGAATAAAATGAAGCCTCCAGCTTCAATTCAAAGAGTAAAGAGCATGACAGATAATTGCTGAACTTCTAAACAGAGATTTCAGCTGCCTCTTCCAGCAGCGAACAACTGAAAAGCGAGCATGTAAAAAGCCCAATCTCTTAAAGTTGCCTGGCCAAAAGTTTTCACACAGCTTTGGTAGAAAAAAGTAGGATGGTTTCAGTAAATCTGATACACAACTCACTTCAAAAATAAACACAGATTGTGCCTTTTGTTGGGCAGCTGTTGGTAGCAAAAAGGGTGGTGTTCAATGCCAGTTTTTGACAGAACTTAGCCTGAGAGCTCCAGGATACGATTTTGAGCTAAAGCACACTATGTTAGTGTAGTTATAGGAGCAATAATTCTAGGTGAAATAGCATTAGGAATTAAAGACATTTGGGAAGGCTTACTAAAAAGTAGAAAACTCATTAACTGGTGATGGAGTCTGAGCAGGAGATACTGATGAGAGAGGAATGTGGCAAGCTGTAGAAGAAGACCTACAATCAGAAACTTGCAATACTGATGTAGCCTTTGCAGAATCTGTAGCTGGAGTTTAATTTATAAAGTAAATTCCACGGGACTTAGAATGTCCAAAGAATCTGAAGTAATGAGATACAAGATAAGAGTCTGTAAACTCATGTGATTCAAAGCACAAACCACCCCAGCACTGATTGTGAGAATAGAAATTGACTATATCTAGTAATGAACAAAGTCTGCTGGACATTCAGAAAAGCCTACTCCCATGGGAATTTCACTGAGAAGAAATTCCAATTCAGCTTGCTGGTTGGACTCTAAATTAAAACACATGAAACATCTTTTAAGACTTTCTTTACCTTTTCTTTGATTCAATCTATCTTAACAGTATAAAACACTTCAATCTTCTCACACTTAAACCACAATGAAAGACAATACAGACTCCACTTGGGGGAGGAACAGGTTACAGTGAAATGAAAATAATAATTTTCATGCATTGAAGGGAAGAATTAGCTGAAGAGCTAAGTCTGTTCTTAAGATGTTCCACGTTGCTATCTTCTAAAAAGTTGAGTAAAATATTACTCTGTGTGTGCATGTCTGCATATCAGAACATGTACAGGAGCATCGAGATAACTACACATCTCAAATATTTAAGCTGATATGATGGTTGCAGCTATTTTAGGCTCCTCTTCAGTCCTGGAACAGAAATACTTAGAAGATTCTGCACTGCCAGACCATATTCCAAATTCCATATTCCATTACGCAATCCCTCAACAAATAATTTCTTTTGATTTTGTTGTTTCTAGTACAGGTTCAATTATTTAAGCTTCCCGGGCTTGAAGATTTAAGAAGAAAAATATTTAAATGATGCTTTTCTGGTGAAATATTAAGGCAAACGTCTGACAGGCAGTTTTATTGAAGAAAAAGAAAAAGGGAAAAAAGAGGCAAACTCAAGACCCCAAACTGATTAAGAAAATTGCATGATAACAAAGGTTTGAGAGTGAGATCTTGCTCCTTCATGTCTTGCAGGAAGAAGGGAAGGATGAGCATCAAACAAGAGGTTTACAAGAGGGAACTGCAGCAGGACTGAAGCTGCCTTAGAGAGGCACCACTTGTGATATGTTACTGATTGTCTAGTTTGTAAAAAGGATTTTTTGTAGACCAGAATTAGCATGAAAGAGGGATTGTTTGAACATGAGCCTGCAAAATGAAATCCTAACACGGGGAGAAAGATCCAAATTCAAGCTCACATTTAGTTGAGACACTCTAATGTTATGGCTAGTTATGAATGAAAATCTTGTTCATTAGATTATGAGATTAAACATAATTAAACATTTAGACTCAAAGACATCCAAGAAGACTGGAAAGATACTTCTTCAAAGCAGGAAAACAGACACAGAGAAGAAGGCTGATAGAGGCATAATTGAGTATGATAGAGATGACTGAAACTGGCAAAACACATGAAAGGCAAGGCAGTGTCTATTTGCTTTCCTCATTGACTGAGAAAAGTTATTTGTTAAAGGATGTAATGGAAAAGATCAACTGCGGAAGCAATGTGTGCAGCAACATAATTAAATAGCTCAGTGATCTCAGCAGGAAGAACTCAAAACTTGGAGCACAGTTTCTTCTACTGTGAGTTTAAGCTGGGCACCATCATCACTTTGCATTCCCACTTTGATAAGTATTTCCATTTAGAAATGGGTAAATTGTTGCCACACAACTGCTGTCAAGGAGCAGCAGGTATCAATTTTCACTCCCATCTGACTTGATAAGTATTTTCTTTTCAAAACTATGAGTCCTGTCCTCCCTCAAAAATATGTACATTTTACTGAGCATACTGATTTATACTTTCAGAAATTCATCAGAAATTCACTCTTCAGTCAAGGATTGCTATCTTCAGAATCAAATGCATGTTATTAAAAGTCAGTAAATACTTTATATGTTAGAAGGATGATGATTAGTTGCTGCTTTGGATTAAATGGCAAAAATACTGATTTTTTACACAGATTAGAGAAAGGCAAACTGTAATGGAAATTGCAAGGACCTTCCAAGTCTCATCCTCTTTTGAGGCAAGGTGAAGGACTCAGTCCATTCTTCATGATAAAAAATGGTTCTCAAAAACCTTAGAAATCTTCCTGCCCCATGTTTGAGCTTGCACTCATGTCATTCTCAGTATGTCTGTATGGCTTTTCCCCTTTCCTTTACTATCCCTTGCTAAGAGAAACTTTATTCTGTGCTTCGCTTTTCTTCTGTGATCCCTTCATATTTCAATAGCTTTTCCTAAAGCTATTTCCCTCCCAAATGCTTAGTCTTAACTTTAATTATCCTGCATTTCCTCCTCTTAAATGACATAAAATAAATCCCCATGCTTGTTTTCATCCCACCTACCTGTTCTTTTTGGATTCACAGTAAATTGCTCCCTGTAAATTAGTATCAAACCCTAAAGCAGCCGTTTCACTTTGAAATGTCTACCTTCCAAAACTGCACTCTCCAAGGACTCGCTGTGGGCTGTGATAGCACAAGTTCCCTAGAAAGTCTACAAATAACAAGCAAGTTTCTGCTTTAAAATACAAATATTAATTCAGTTTTTCTCTCAGGAAAACACCCTATCTTGTCTAAGTGCCATTTCTTAGCATTTTCATCTTCAAAAAGACTCCTTGCAGTAAGGTTCTCCATCTCCCTTTTTTTCTCCTGGCATCTGTGTATAAATGTCTCCCAATCTCCTGCAGCTGTACCTCTGTCCTCCCTGCTTTCCCTAGAAAGGGAGAGCAGGGTCTTAGCAATTTTTTGTTGGTTTGTTCAGTTTTCCTAAAATCAAGCAAATCCCCCATTAACTAGACTGGGTCACCCAGATGGAATCACCACATCCCTTTGATTCCCAGATGAAGGCTCAAAAGACTTCAGGAACCTGGAAACACAAGGCAAGGCTCAATAGTGTTTGCTGTGTGCAGTATAGATGGGACTGACCTCGTTGCCTCCTGACTGCTTGTTCTATTGAGCAGCTGGTTCTTGGTTGACCCAGACCACTGACATCACTGCCAGTAAACATTTTGCAGGCATTTTCTACCTTTAGACCAAAAGCCAGCATATTTTGGTGCCTGGATCACTTCCAGGCAACTGGAATTCCTTTCAAAGCCTGGGCTGTCTTTGTAAAAGTTTAATGATCCTTCCCATTGTAGCATGACACATGATGGACTTCATGAATTTACATGTGTAAAACCTGAAACAATGAAGAAGCAAAAGGATTTGCCTTTTAAAAGTTAAGGGTATTTTTTAGGACAGCATGGGAATGCCTGATTAGATTCTCACATAACCTCTGTCACAATCACAGAGGCCTACAAATCCTTTCATTTTTACACCTTGCCTTTGCAGTATTGTTGCTATGTAAAGCTTTAACGTAGGCAAGATTTAATGCAGGTTCTCATGGGACTCCTGCTTTGGCCTTTTCACTTCTGCCTCCTCTTTCATGAGGTTTCTTATCTTCTGGAGACAAGAATGGCATTCATTAGTAAAGTGACAGTGAAGATCTTGTCACCGTTTCTGGTCATAAGGTCTGTTAGCCCACAGACTCAGCTAACCCAGACTTGCAACAAGAGAGGAGATTATCACACGTTTTTGTATTTATTTAAACACAGAAAGCAAATCAGGGCAAATGGGCAAATCTTGAAGTGGAACTTAGGATCGTTCCTACACATACTTGCTGAGGCAGGGGCTCTGTGTTATGCTAACATGATTTTAATCTAGACAAAAAGTCCACTGTTTGCTATTCACAGGTACAATTTCTTTTGCTAATACTGTTGTAAGTTAAACAAAATGGATGATCTAAAGTGTGGATCTTAAGACAATATACGTATCCCTGCATTATCTTTCCAGTTATAAAATGGTGGTCAGAATTATTGTAAGGCCCCGAGAGCAGGGAAAAACAAAGGACTTACTTATGCAATTTTTTCAGAGCTTCAAGGTGCACACAAGCAACTAACACTGCTGAATTACTTGATGCATCTTCAGTTACATCCTCCATTAAGCACCATGTGGGCCTCTAAATGTTACATCTGTAAAAAAAGTCACATCAGCTACTATGTGCAGACCCAGCAAGAAGAAAATTCTCATGATTTTCTGTTCTTCCATATTGTGACAGAATAACATCAACATTTTCTGAGGGTCATTTATCATCTTTCATAGCTGAATGCTTTGTCTGTCTTTTAGTCCTGGCTGGGTAGTCTGTACCAGACTCCCCCCATGCTGCCTTGCTGGCCTTCCTCCTGACTCTTACCCACAAACACTCAAACTATTCATCACCATCATTGAGCTCTGGACACTCAAAACATACAGAGTCACCCCGCCTCCTCTTCCTCCTTGTATATCCCTCCTGAAGGGTTTATAGCCATCCCCTGAGCACTCCAGTTGTGTGAATCATCCCACCACGTTTCTGTGATTGCACATATATCCAAGTTCTCCCATTCCACAATGGCTTTGGACTCCCCCTGTCTGTAGCTCATGCTGCGTGCATTGGTGTAGAGGCATTCCAGATCCTGCCACCCCTCAGGGAGGAGAAGCCTGAATTCCTATGTGGCTGTTCTCAGGTGCTTCTGTAGTTTCCAACACATCAATAACTCTTGTATCTTTGCTGCAGCATCCATCTCCATCCCCTACCTGCACTGAGAGGGCAGACAGAGGGACCTCACCAGCACACCATTCCTCAAATCAAGGTCACTCTGCATTTCCCTTTCCAAATTACTCTTCTATCAATGCATATTGAATGGAAAGAGGTCAGATCTTATTTGTGCCTCAGAGAATTACATGCTATTAATTTTTAACATTTCTTCACTGTGGCACTCATTTAAGGTCTCAGAAACTCAAGCCATTTATCAGAGAGAGAGAGAAGGTACAAGCACAATTTCAGTCCCCTTTAAAAGGTGCAAATCTCAGAGCAAAGTGCAAGTGTTAGGGATAAAACATTCTCAGTCTATTACAGTTGAGGATAAGTCAGAACATAAATACAACTCAATCCTTTTAAGCTGCAAATTTCTCACTCTGCTGCAGCTTATGGAACAAATCTCAGATCAAATCTGTGAGAGCCAGAGGTAAACTATTCCTCAATACACCATAATTTAAAATGTCTCATAACTCACTGCTCAAAGCACAAGGTTCAGAGTGCCTTTAGCTTCAGTAAGAAAGGCAAAAATGGCAATTTAGAATTGAGGAGTGGGGAAAGTCATAAGGATTAAATACAGCCATGTCAGTTTCAATGACAGTTATGATAGTGACAGAAGGCTTTGATTTTTATCAAGTGATGTGATCCCTTCACTGTAAGTTATTCCTGGCTGTCTTCCAGGACTTGGATATCTGAGGTCCTCTGTGATAGCAGGATGGTTGAAATGCACAGCAGATTTTGTTCCCAGCCCTGCTGATTTCTAGACATCCCTCAATGATTATAAGGCTGAGAAAACATTGATTGTTTCAGCTGATTTCTATATAGGTCTTTTCTGAAGAACTGCAAGGCCCTTCCCATGAGTTTTTGTCCCAGAGGCTAGATTTTGACTGTCATGGCATCTCATAATCTAGTCTCTTATTTCACATCAACTCTGTATCTCCTGATGAGGCACTTCTGGCTTACAAGGACAACTATGCACACATATACATGTGTATAGTAACTCCCTGTAATACTCTTCAAAGTTTTCATGTAGCACTTTTTACTATAAAAATGCAGGTAATATTTATGGTCATTTGATTTCTTGAACAGAAAGAAAATCCTCTGCAAGAAAGCTAGAATCTTTTGTAATATCAATTTGAACATTTTCTTTTCTAAATTGAAAATTAGTCTGCATTAGTGTTAGGGTTCAATCCCCAAAGAAGAAAAGGCTTAGTCTGATTTTCTCACTTTTGTATGTGTAGGTTCTAGCCAGAGAGCTCAGCTACCCAGGATGCTGTGTTTTCCTTCACATCAATGTGGAATTTGTGCTGGAATGGTATTTGGTCCAGGTCCTAAGGGGTATTTGGGATCATTTGCTGAGAGACCTGTAACTTCTCTGAAGCTCCCCTCTACATCAATCTTCTGCACAGATATAAGAATCAGGGCAGTACAGACCTAATATCTCAGTTTAACTCATGTCAGCACAGCATGAAGTGGATTTTCCTGGATGATTTAGAGAGCCCAATTACTTAGACAATATTGCAAAGGTATGTAACAGATCCTTCCTTTTCCAGTGGAGACAAGATAATCTAATATATTTAGAATAAGAAAAGATTTAGATCAGATATTTCAACTCTCAGGGGGCAAAAATGCTTTCAAATTCCCTTCATCTCTCTCCCTCATTGTGACTACATATTTAACACCTGGAAAACAAAGATATATTTCTTACTGCTTCTCAGAGAGTTCTTGTATCAAACCTAACTGAATCAAAAAGCCCAATTTTAAAACAACCAGGAACAAAACTCTCATTCTCTGCATAAGCAGTGCACAGAGGATAAAAGAGAACCAATCTGAAGAAAAAAAAAAGTTGTTCCTGTCACTTTGCATGTTGGAAAGCCACACAAAAATGCCATAATTTCCATCTGCCAATGAGACTGTATTTTCATTATAAGACCTAAGTTTTCACTGCATATCTTGGTTTCAAATCAACACCATCATGTAAAATTATGAACTTTATACAATATGGATAATTTTTAAATGAAAACAACATGGCTAATCTTGAAACTAATATCCAAAATTAGAATCTAAAATATAGGCCAGGATATGTAGTTATTTTTTTATTAAGAGATGATATCTCTCTTTTCATGGCAGTAGCAGGAGAAGCCAAATTATTACATAGATATTAAATGAAAATTGATCAGGCAACCAAGGCAGGCTGTGCTGTGACAGGAGAAATAATTCCTGACAAAAGGTCTAAACCAGGCTCTAGAGCTGGCACCTGAAAGACCTCCCTCCACAGTGTTGCTGAGAGTGTCTTACCCAGATGCTATGCAATGCATCAAGGGTTTCAAGGTTAATTCTCCTTCAGAAAGAAACTGCTACCCTCAGATTACTAAACTCAGCTCCATTATATCTCAGTGTTGTGTCAAGAGTCTTGCCTGGGCACCATAATCTGCTCTGCTCTATGTTATAGACACATACACAAACCGTCACCTTTGGATTTAGTTTTCTAAACACAGACTATTTAAACATCATAGTTTCTGCCTGAAGGACTAATCAAATTCCTTTGCAAAAATTACTTATTTTATCCACATATGCTGGACTGGAAGTTTTGAGAATGAGAAGGATTTAAATTAAAAAAAAAAAAA
>VXBR01011069.1:79155-111480 GCA_013400215.1 Cisticola juncidis
AAAAGAAACATATTATTATTAATAAATAATAGTATCTTTGTGTATGTCACCTTTTGAGTTCCTGCTGTTGTCCCTCAGGAAAGCTGTATTTTACTGGCAGCAATTTTCACTGCCCCTTCCACCACACTCCTCACCTCTCAGTGTGACATTTAAGGGTGGCCTCCAGAAGCATGACAGCAGTAACACTGCTGTTACATAAAGAAGTAATTTTGACATATGTTTGTAACTATTCTAGCTTCTTGCTCTTTCCTCTTGGCTGTCAAACACCTCTCTGACAAGCATTAAATTTATCAACAATAGAGGAAAGAAGACAATAGCAAAAAATGTCATGCTTTTCACAGCAAAAATGTGCATAGGAAATTTAATGTCAGCATAAACAGTGTTGGAAAGGTCTGTGTCGGGGTCTTTACTATCAGGTTCAAAGCTGGAGTTAACGTGAACTCTGTGTGATTTTTTGTGACAGCAATTATGCCAGAACGGTTTCAGAATGAGTTGACCCTGAGCAGCCAGGCTGAGGACTGCAGTAGCTTTTGACAGACATAAACCTAGACAAAAAACATCAATGATCCTTTTCCCACCTTCCCTACTTTCTTCCATATTGACATTTGTTACAACAAAGTCATGGAGTCATAGGACTCCATAGGCCTGGGACAGAAGGAACATTAAAGACCATCTCATTCCAACCCCCTGTCTGTGGGCAGGGACACCTTCCACTAGACAAGGTGGCTCAGATCCCCATCCAGACTGCCCTTGAACACTTCCAGGGATGGGGTGTCCACACCTTCTCTGGGAAACCTGTTCCAGTCTTTGTTTTTATTACCAGAAGTTTTTCTTATAAAGCTACAAAAGACTTGTTCTTTCAAGACTGAAATATTGTGGAAAAAAGTGTGAGCAATTTTAGTTTTGAAAACAGAGTGGCAGCTTTGCCTCTTTATTTGTATTTTCTTTTTTATGGTTATAACATCACTTGAGGTTCATGCTCTGTTCGTGTGATTTCAAATCATACAGAAGTTTTCTATGTACAGCTCCTTTAACTTTCTCTTGCAAGCAAGTGTGCTCTTTGCTGTATTGTTCAAGGATGTACATACTTTTCACTTTATAAAAAAAGAGAATGCGAACAAATCTCTAAGAGTTTCTTCAGGCATACAAAAAGAAATTTTATTGATATTTTTGGAGGTAGAGTAGAAGAAAAACAAAAAAATGGGGTAACATTTGAAGAAAAAATCAAATTGTCTTCCTAAAGTAGGCTAGGGTTGTCAAGAAGCCAGGAAATATATCTCTGTGGACCCAGGAGGATTAGGAAGGAAAGGAGATTTTCTAACACTTTCAGGTGGCACATGCAAGTATCATCATGTTTTGTTTTGAAGTAAAGCTTAAAATTTAGAGAGTACAAATTTAAAAAAGCCACTGTCAGAGATATTTAGAATTAAAGTCACTTGGATTTTATCAGCAGCATCATTCTATCTCCTCTCATGTATCATGTGTGCTTCAGAAATTCAGAAAAAAGGCATAAAGGACCAACAGGGACAGGCTTTTAGAGATATTTAGGTACTTAATAGAATTATTATGGTTTCCAGTTTCTTACTAAGACTGATGTTCTATAGAGCTCTTCATCCTGGGAGAATGTGGCCAGTAATTGGCAAAACACTTCAAAAGTCTTTGGTGAAATATCTGTCTGTCATTTGAGTCGGACCCTAAATGTTTCACATCAACATTTTCTCTCCTGACTTGAAATGCATTTTTGAATTCAGAGGCAAATAGTCCACAAATTATTAGTCAAAAAAAGGCTTCCAAAAATGACAGACACTAGAGACAGAAAGGAACACACATTGGGTAACCTCCAAGTAAAATGTTTGTCTCTGTGTCTCTGTTTAGTGTCAATAAGCAATTGAATCTTCCAGTTACACCTTTACTCAGAAACAAATCTACTTCTGGAGATCAGACCAGAACACACACACACACACACAAAAAAAAAATCAACCAACCAAACAAACAAACAAAAAACCCAAAACAAAACAAACAAAAAACCACCCAAACCCAAACCCAAAAACAACAACAACAACAACAACAACAAAACCAAAAACAAACAAACAAACAAACAAACAAACAAACAAACAAACCCCACCAAAATCAGGCCCATTTTTGTCTTTCAAGGAATTATAACTGTATTCTTTTAAATCAGGTCTGCCTTTTGTGTTTGTGCTCCTCTCTGTAGTTATTTAAGGAGGATGTCTCACTTCCAGAAATCTGTACTTAATATGCAGGACAGAAAATTTGCAGTCACACACCTAAAAATCCAAGAAGAGATGGGTGAATAGAAAGAAATATTTTAAAGCAGGTATTTCATGCTTCTGTAATTCACTGATGTTCTCAAGGCCTCAGCTGACACATTTACCATTTGTCCCCTGGAAAGTGGACATTCATGTTTCTTATTGGAATTGAACAATCATGAAAATTGCATTGTATGCCTTGCAAGAAATGAAGCCTTCATCAGTTGTTTTTGTTTCTTGAAGGTGAAAGAAGTGTATCAATTTTATGGAGAAGGTGCTCCACTGAATGCTTTTTATTCCATTTTTGTTGAACTGTATCTCCAAAACAATGTATTTCAGTCTGTCACCTCAACACCAAGATGCCAAACCCGTGAGCAGCTGTGTCTTTCGGGCAGTAAAATAGGCTTACTCATTTTTATTAATGAAAATTAGCCAAAACATTTCCAAAGGTGGAAATTCAGAGAATTTCCATTCCAACACAGTTATTTTACATATCAGCTTGCTTCTCTGTGCTTTTAAACATTTTCACGTGTTGGAGGCCATAGGACAAAACTAACAAAAATTTGACTGATAAGGGCTACAGCAGTAAACAGGGTTTGATGCATCGATTACAAACCCTGGAAGATGTTATGCCTTCCAGCTTACTGCATTTGGTTTCATGGTCTTAAAACAGAGGAGTATCCACTGCTTTGAAAGTTTTATGGAAGTGTTGGAGAAAAGAGTAGCACAGTCTTCTCCCATATGCTCTTTATAGTAAAATCTACTGAGAGTTGGGGGTGGTTCATGTCTTATTGCCTGCTGTCTCAGGTTAAAAACAAATCTATGCAACATGAAGTCTGCATCCAGGTAATGGAAAAAGTGTCAGCACTCTCTGAATTAAACAACAAAGTCATGTGTAGTATTTTGTCTGTGGGAAATGCTGCTATATTGTAAAGACACTGCTGAATTTGAGATTTCTAGGTAGTCACCACACATACACTAGATACCAGCAAAAAAATGAATGTGGAAAAAAAATTTGCAATATCTCCTTAGAAGTGAGATACAGCCTGAGATATACCCCTGAGTGGAAAACACCTGATCAATACCAAGGGAGTAGATAAAATGAATAGTAAAAGAAAAATTAGAGAATGAAGAAAGGCCTGACACATGATACCCTCAAAAATGTTTCATAGGAAAGATAGGGAAAACAAATTTTTAAAAAAAGGGAGTTTGAGAGACCAGAGTCCTTGGAATTTTGTTTTTTGGCATTCTTGAGGCACAGGGGAGATGTTGTAGTCAGCCAGACTGTTGTATAAGGAGCCAAGGTGAAAGACAAGATTTTTAAGCTGTAGACAGAAACTGTAAAACTTGCTTACAATTTTTTTGGAGCTGGTTGTGCCTTCCTGATGCTAAAGGCAAGAAGGTTTAAGAACTGAAACTTTTACTATCCAAATGGTGAGGTCTTGTAATAGCTGTGCAAGTTTATAGTGCAGTCATTTTTCAAGAGGCCTCTGCTTCTGGAGCACATTTATGTGCAATCCATCATACACCCATATAACACAAAAATCAGCAGTTGGTGAAAATTTCCTTTAAATGTCACGATCTTTACTTCCAACACACTTCCCCTTTGTACTGTACTTCATATAAAAAAAACCCAGGGAAGACTCACTTGAAGGTGCTTTTGTTAACAATGTCCTTCTTTCTCTTTAATATAATTATCCTTAAGTTAACAGCATCACTAACTCAAGATGAAAATTGTGATTTTTACCTTGAGTCAAATGATTTAATTCATTCATTTCTAATCTGAAATCAGTAAGATGACTTGCAGAGTAAAGATAGCAGAAGGCATAAATATAATTTTGTCAAAGTACATCTTTCTCTTCCACCACTTTCGATGAAGGCCATACATTACACAACTGTATAAAAATTTGCTAAAGGATGAACTGAAAAAAGCATATTCTTGGTTTTGCTTAGGTCTTGTAGGATAATTCTGGCAATGATTAAAGCCCTTTCCTGAGTGTAATAATTGACAGCAGAAAGGAGGCCAAGGTGGCTCCTTGCTTGGAGATACTGTCTCTGTGGCCCCAGACTGAAGCTCTGAAACCTCTGGAAACCTGTTTTCCATTCGGATCAGTGGGCTTTGGGTTGAGAAAAAAACCCTGACAAGAAAGATACGGGAGAATAATATTGCCCATATCAAAGTGATTAAGCAAAGTGATTAAGCAAATTCTTCTTGCTGCTGTTTGTGCCGTTACAAGTTTCCTGCATTGTTGCATCCTACTTTCACCGAAGTTGATTTCCTGAGAAAAATGCCTCTCAAGATGCTTTACAGCACCATCCCACTCCCTGAGTGTCAGTAGCCAGCATGAAGCCAGAGTTAAGAATGAAAAGGCCAGTCTTGCTTAACCTCTGGATGATGGACCATGCCGTTGTGTCCTTCTTGAACATTTTAGCAGGGCTGTGATATTTTCCCATCAGTCATTTGACGTAGAAAAGTTAAAGTGGAAAAATTAGGGCTTATTTAACTCAAGGTCTGTGAGGATTGGCCTGGGTACAAAGAAGAGTGATGGGAGACACAGAGAGCAGTCTCTGACTTTGGAGAATTTTCTGGCAACAGGAGGCAAGTGTGGTCACATTGTCTTAGGTAAGGGGCAGAGGGTAACACTGATCTGCAAGTGCATAAACTCTCGTCACTAATCTGCTCTAGAGCACTGGCAATATCCTTACGTATGCAAAGATGGTTTCTGCCTTCACGTACTGACATTTGGGACCTTTTAAGTGGAATTCAAATATTTTAATCTCCTTTCTGAAAGCTGTAATGTATAGCAAAACCCTTCAACTTTGTTGTAAATGCTCTATGGAGATCTCAGTGGACATTCACCTCACTAAAGTAAAGTCAACCACAAACTTGTAAAGAATGCTGCTTCTGAGAAACAGGCTGAATTTTTGAAGAATTACCTCGAATTCCAGGCATTAAAACACAAAAAGAAATCTGCTAATATTGTACAGGCCTTAACTAGCTTGTAGTGAAATTTTCAAAGTCGTTAAAAAATCATTATCTGTGTTAAAAGAAGATCATGGTTTGAAAGAAATTTCTTCAGAACTCTTCCTGCTGACTTGCAAATATCCCTAAACTCACAAAAAATCTATCATTAGAGGAAATATTTTCACAGAACAAGAAGGGCTAAAATTGAAAAAATCCAAGAGCAAAAGCAAATCCAAGAGCATGGCAGAGCTGATCCACCGTCACTGAAATCAATACCCTATCCCAGTGGAGCCATCAAAATCCATGGAACCAGACATCCTTGTCCTGAAGCATTCTTTCAGTGACTAAATGCCCTTGTGATAATCATATGAGCACAGCTAATCATCCAGAATGCAGCAAGGAGTTCCCCTAAGCTATCTATAAAGGAACTTTTTCTCTAATGTCCCAGTCCTCAGTCTCAAGGGAAACATACGTAATTACTTCATTCTCCAGATGGAAACTGAAGTCCATGGCTGTGTAATGCCAGAAGTCCAATACTGAACAGAGGCAGGGGCTTTGTGGCTCATGATTTTTCTGCTGCTCTCTTGGTAGTGCCTGTTATCAAGAAAAATGATTACTAGTAGCGCTTTACTACTACTCTGTGGTGCAGCAAGTTCCAGAACCTTTTGCCTCACTGGCTACACTGCTGTGTGATCCTCCTGTCTCTTTTCAAAAGAAGGTGGGAAATCATGGCTTAGCAGCTCACAGCCACAGCATTCTTGCTTGGAGAAGAAGAGCAGCTTTGTCTGGAAGACAAACATAATGAAAGCAGAACATAAATTGCTTCACTGTGTTCATCAACATGCTGAACCATGAGCTGTTATTATTTGCTTACTGTTGTCTTTAATTAAATTTTCCTCAAAATGTACCTTGTGAATAATCTCTGTGCCAGCTCTTTTCATCTCTCTCTAATGGATGAAAAGCTCTTTTTTAAACTTAGACTCAAAGTGGAGGAACTGAAACAGATTTTGTGAAATGTGTTTTAGTTTAATTGATGTGTTTTACAACATTCCTCTAATTTCACCTACTAATCAAAACACTGAATGGTTTCTTTATTTTAGAATGTGAGATCATAGATGTGTAGGACTCTATTGCTTTAATGAGTGAGATATAAAAAACATGTGAATGAGAAAATATATTGTCTGCTGAAGTATACTTTGCTCAGCTTTTGTCTCTCAACAAAATTTGCTTCTTATTAAGATCAGCTAACCAAGACTTTGGAATGAAGACTTTTCTTGTTTGGGAGCCTTGAAAACCAAGCTTTGTACTTCCTTTTAAGTACCATTTGGAATAAATAGTCACTGCTTTTCTGCTTTTGTGCAGTGGTAAAACAAACTGGCTTCTCTGCATTCTGAAGGAGAGAAATTTTCTACTCATTTTGGTAATGTTCAGCTGTAGATTACTCTTCCATTTCTTTTCAGAAATAACAAGCCTGAGGGCCAAGCTTTCAGTTTGTGCAAAACATCCTAATCCTGTGAATTTCAACATCATGCAGGGAGTTTCTGCTAGGTGAGAAATTGTTTCTATTGGCAGTATTGGATCTGCTTCCCCAGTCCAAGAAAACTTTACTGGGGCAACTCTGTCACTCGGAAGGGAGTGTCGTGTTCTGAAAAGGTAGGAGGACCTAGCAGTTCCCACTGAGGAGACTTGGTATTCAGAGATGTTTTCCAAAATGGTTTTGGCAATTAACACATGAGAGCATCTTGAGTGATTTGTTTCCTAAAAGAGTTAGATATATGAAAAGAGAGAAGCAATATTTATCGTGTTGTTCAGCTCATAATTAGGATTCTATAAGTTCAGATCCACTTTGACTGCAAATTATTAATACCAGTTTCATTTATTCATGTTAAATTAATGTTAACAGATCAGTTTTGTGCATCTAGCTAATAATTTAATTCTTCTTTATTTGTATTTGGTTTATGTCATAAATTATTATCTCTAAAAATAATCTTCCATTAACCTTAAATAAGTGTTAAATAAACATTTGGTTTTATGAGAAAACTAATTTTGTCTGAAGGTAAAGGAATTCAGATATGCTGCTTTGTTTTGTAAATGATGTTTTCCCAGATTTTACCAAATTAGAGTGACCCCTCCATGGCTAAACTAAAGAACAGGAAATAATTAAACCAGAATTAACATAAAATTCTGTTTTAATCTAAATTCTGCCTCAAGAAGTTCATCTCTAATGAAGGATTACTGGTCTGTTCAATACACTGTCAAAAACCACAGCAAAATACATCTTTAATATATGCATGAGTGCAAGTCAGGTTTCAAGGGAAAACCAGGATCTAAGTGTTTAAGATTTCCATCTATAGGTTTGAGAAAAAAAAAAAAAAGGATGTACTGTTCCACATGGTGAGCCTACAATCTGTAGTCAGGACAAGATAAATAGCAAATAAATAAACAACCATGCAGGAGGGGCATAAGGAGTGATTGAGACCCACATCTAAACAAATAGCCTAATTCCTGATACTCTAAATCGGATTCCTTTCCTGAATCAGTCACTTGAGGACACAGTCAGAACTTTGATCTCTGGAATCACAGTACTCGTTATGGAATCACAGGATCATTGAACCATAGAATCATAGATCCATAGAATATCCAGAGTTCAAAGGGACCCAAATGGATCATTGAGTGCAACTCCTGACCCTGCACAGGACATCCCAAAAATTACTCCATGCACCTGAGACTGGTGTTCAAATGCTCCTTGAGTGAACTCTGTCAGGGTTGGTGATATGGCCATTTCCCTGGGGAGCCTTTTCCAGTGCCAGGAGAGTGCAGAAACTGAAGTGTGGGATGTAATAAAACTAGTCATCCTGCTGCGTAAGATGTTTTTGTATGCAAAAGTGCTTTCTGAGGATGATATGGGAGCTAATTAATAAACTTATGAGGTATTTTTAATTTTTACCTTTCAGTACCTTGTGAGAACCTTAGACAATTCCCTCAGTCTTCAGAAAGAAGTTTTTCTGTCCAAAATGGTTCCGTAGCATCAAAAAACAAAAACCAAAAAACAAAACCAACAAAACAAAACAAAACAAAACAAAACAAAACAAAACAAAACAAAACAAAACAAAACAAAACAAAACAAAACAAAACAAAACAGAACATAACAAAACAAAACAAAAAAACCCCCCAAAAAAACCATAACAAAATGAAGAAGAAGAAGAAGAAGAAGAAGAAGAAGAAGAAGAAGAAGAAAACCTCCAAAATCCGCTTCGCTTCTAGGAATCTGAAAGGATATGGGCTAAAGACACATATGTTTCATAGGTCTCTGCTGCTGCTTTCATTTCTCAGTTTTCTTTCCTAGAGGCATCATCATGTTTTCAGATGCAGGAAACAGGCAGAGACATCTTCTGTGCAGGACAGCACAACAGTGCTGCCAGAGCTGCCCGAGGTTGCCAGCCAGGAATGCTGGTGTTGTGTTCACACCATGCCAATGCCTTTGTCACTGTGTCACCTCCACACCAAAGCACTCACACCATCTGTGACACTGACAGCTGTTATGTGGCACTTGCAGCTGCCTCCCAGACACCAATTACTGAACTGCTGGGTGGCTAGAAGTAATTCATTCTTCCCATCAGTCATGGAAATCCTTCCTCCCATATTCTCCTCTCATTCATTTAGGTGAAAGACAATTATATGGACACATGCACAAACACCTTGACTCTGCCTAAAAAAAGGAAAAATTACTCACAACCTTTAAAAAGCACATGGATATCTTTTCGTCACCTGAGATGACTGAAATCTTTTAATGAAATGATGATGTTTAAAATGACCATGATAAAATGGGAATCTCCAGAACATGTATTAATTGCAGGAGGTGAAATATGTACCTCAGGCTAGAAGGAGCAGAATAACTTCAAGGCGGTATTGTGAAGCAGGAAATAGAGGTAAAGTGCTTTAAAGAGATTCATCATGATTATATCAATTTGATGTGGACAACAGAAGTGAGTCTAGCCCAGATCAATCACATTGCTATAGATCCATTGCCTTCCTGGCAGTTCTGCTCTGAATTATTCCACTGATGAGCTCCACTGGCAGTATTTTCACTTTGACTAAAGATTATAAGTGCACCTTTCTTTCCTCACTTTTGGGGACACCTGAGGGAGTGTTGGTTCACAGAACTCAAGTGAGTTCCTGGCCTAAAAGGCTGTGTGCTTTCTCACCTCTTGAAGGCATCTCAGAGTTTTTTGATAGTCCTGTGTACACCTGAAAGTCCTCTGATAAAAAGAGATGAGCACTTCTATTGCAGCAAGAAATGTTTCATTAGCCCGATGGGCCTTTGGACCAGTAATCTCACAAACACCCCGTGCCTTTCCAGGGGCTCCATACTAGGAAAAAATAGGCTCCAGCCATCTGAGGGAGGGGGGTTTGATGTCTGAACAGTGTCCCTGGGATGAAAATGGATTTGTTGCTGCTGCAGTATGCTTGGGTTGACTCTAAAATCTCTAATGTCCAGGACATGATAAAGCATGGTCTAACTTGAGTCTTGAAACCAGGGAGCTGACATGAAAATTGCTGTCAGTTTGCCATGCTCAAGCAAAGGAGTTTAAGAAATGCTGCTCTGTAATCTTGCAATTCACCTTCTCTTAAGGAGTGCCTCATTCCTGGAACACTGCAGAGCTGGGCCATTGATGTTGAGAGTGGAGAAATACTTGGTTCCTTCAGAAATTAGAAATTAGAGTCTTACCAAAAGGGACAGATTTTTGAAAACTCATCTGCCTAGAATGATATCTTTGATCTTCTCTTGCACTTCTGCAGACAGCACTTTCCTTTCTAGTGAGATGATCGTGATGACTTTTGCAGGACTGTCCTCATGACTATGACCCATGTGTTTCTTCCCTGCTAAGCTGGAGAAGGAGATTCCTGCTTACAACCTCTCCAAGGAGATGTTAGGCTAAGAGTCATGAAAATAAATGCAAAGATCCACAAGAAGTTATCTGCAGGGTGAGAAGCACTTCCTTATGATTGCTAATATCTAATTTATCTCCTCCATGAAAAAAAAAAAATTAAAAAAGACTGACTTTTTATCTCCGAGCACAATATAGAACAGCTTAGACAGAGAGCACACAAACAGCAGAGCTATGCCACTGCTGCTCCAACAGTAAACATAATTCCTCTGCAGACTGAGGTGAACTACCTGGCTGAGATAAACTCCATGAAAGGAATGGATTCTGGAGAGAGTTCACACTTTCCTTTAGTCGCCTTAAACAGCTGCTGCATTCCCAGTTACTGGGAGTAAACTGGGAGTCACTGATCATTGCCCGGAGTGAACTGGGAGTCATTGAGAGTTGCTGGGAGTGAACTGGGAGTAAACTGGAAGTGAGCTGGGAGTGAACTGGAAGTTAATGGTAGTGACTGGGTGGTAATGGTGGTGAACAGGGAGTAAACTGAGAGTTATTGGAAGCTACTGGGAGGAACTGGAAGTGAACTGGGGGGGATCTTGGAGTAAACTAGAAGTTACTGGGAGTTACTGGGAGTTACTGGGAGTGAACTGGATGTGAACTGGAAGACAGTAGAATGGAAGAGGGAGTTACTGGGATTGAACTGGGAGTGAACTGGGAGATATTGGGAGTTACTGGGAGTTATTGGGAGGGAACTGGGAGTTACTGGGAGGGAACTAGGAGTTACCAAGAGTTACTTGGTGTTATTTAACATTCACAGTTCACACCAAGTTACTCCCAGTTAACTCCCAGTTCCCTCTCAGTAACTTCCCATTTACTCCCAGAAACTCCTAGTTCCCTCCCAGTAAATCCCAGTAACTCCCATTAAACATTAAACTCTCAGTTCCCTCCCAGTAACTCCCTGTAAGTCCCAGTTCCCTCCCAGTAACTCCCAGTACTCCCAGAACTGGGTTAGGGTTATGTTAGAACTGGGACGTACAAGGAGGGAAATAGGAGTGAACTGGGAGTTACTGGGACTTACTGGGAGTGAACTGGGAGTGAACTGGGATTTACTGGGAGAGAACCGGGACTTACAGGGAGTTACTGGGAGGGAACTGGGACTTATTGGGAGTTGCTGGGAGGGAACTGGGAGTTAATGGGTGGGAACTGGGAGTTACTGGGAGTGAACTAGGAGTTACTGGAAGTTACTGGGAGTGAACTGGGATTTACTGGATGGGAACTGGGACTTTCTGGGAGTAATGGGAGTGAACTAGGATTTCCTGGGAGGGAACTGGGAGTGAACAGGGAGGGAATTTGGACATACTGGGAGCTACTGGGAGTGAACTGGGAGTTACTGGGTGGGAACTGGGAGCTACTGGGAGAGAACTGGGAGTGAACTGGAAGATACTGGAAGCAACTGAATTTAATGTGAGTTTCTGGGATTTACTGGGAGGGAACTGGGAGTTACTGGGAGTTACTGAGAGTTACTGGAAGTGAAATGGGAGTTACTGGGAGGGAACTGTGAGTTCCTGGGAAAGAACTAGGTGTTTCTGGGAGGGAACTGAGACTTACTGGGACAGAACTGGGAGGAAGATAGGAATTACTGGGAGGGAACTGAGAGTTATTTGGAGTTACTGGGAGGGAGCTGGGAGTGAACTTGGATTCACTGGGGGTGAACTGGAGGTAACTGGGAGTTACTGGGAGGGAACTGGGAGGGAACTGGGAGGGAACTGGGAGAGAACTGGGAGTTAACTGGGAGTTATTGGGACTTACTGGGAGATAGTGGGAGATACTGAGATTTAACTGGGAGTTAGTTTAACTGAGTTAAACTCAGTTTAACTGAGTGCTACTGGGAGAGAACCAGGATTTTCTGAAAGTTATTTTAATGGGAGATACTGGGCGTTATCAGCATATTGACCCTTTCAGACTTCCCTTTGGAGAGGAGAAAGCTCTTCCCAGGAACCTGCATTCCACCATACTGGGTCATAGATGGACAGTACAGGAAACACCATCACTACTTGACAGATAACCCTACCCATAAGCTCTTTGGAAAGGGTGGAAAGGAGACATTTCAGACATAGGCTCAGACCTCGTTAAAGCTCTGTGTGCACCACTACTCTCTGGGAACTCATACGGCTGCTTCACAAGGCACTTGGCATCTCTCTTGGTCTTTAAACCTTTTGGAGAAACAGCTCTTGCCCAGCTCAGTCCAAAGCAGATCCAAAAGCAATGTTTCTCTGTATCTAACACCCTGTCATGAGCATCTTATGCTGGGCATGTTACGGGTGTAGCAAAGGTCAGTTCAACATTCTGCATTTAGGGCTTCAGCCCTTTCCCTCCCTGCAGCCTGTGGATGGCTCCCTGCTCAGCATGCATGCTGATGTGTAACCCAGCCAGAGCTGCCCAGTTCATGACACATTTACAGGGAACCTGAATGGTCACAGAGCACTCTGGGTGTCGTGGTGATGGCAGATTGCTTTACTGGCTATAATCCCTTGTCTCTTGGATTTTCCTATAGGAATCATAATGCATCAGTTTCTGCCATGGCTAGCACATTGCTTGCTGTTTGGGATGGCAGGTGTGTGTGCAGTGCCGAGCTCAGAGCCCACATTTGCTGGTACTAAGTGCAAAACAAAGGGGTTGCACAGACTTATTTTCCTTATGCAATTGCTGAAGCATATCTGCTATCTTCACATTTGCTGAAGGTTAATAGCACACAGCTCTCAAATCCATGCTTTGCCCTATCTGACTTCCTGCTTAGAAAGCAATGTGTTTATGTTCTCTGCACTGACAAGAATAGAGTAGGTGAATGATAAATGCTGTAGCATTGTGTGCTGCTCCTGATAATGCTATCTCTGAAGATTTTAATAACCCACATCATTACAGAGAAGTTGCCCTGCGTCTAGGTAAGCACAACAGCTGTTTGCACTGCTAACACTGAACTGCCATCACTTGCACATTAACTCAGAAATGTTTTAAGGTTTCCTGGGTTATTTTGCTCATGCTGGTAAAATTTTGTTTGTTTAAGATACTATTTTCTAGTTTACTTCCATTTACTTTCCATTTTTATTGTTAAGGGTGACAGATACACACTAAAAGAGAAATGCTGTCTTCACTTGGTAAAGGATATATAGTTAGGCATGTGATTTATTTTCACAGGGCAGGACAATTTTGGGCTGGTGCAGTAAACCCTGGAGAATGTGCTACAGAAAATCTGCTTTCACATACAGCAAAGTGAAGCAAAACAATCTACAATCACACCACATTTTCAAACCATTTTCTCTCTGGCCTACAGGGAAAAACCTCAACCAAACAGGAAGTCCTTATGGACTACTATATCAACAGACAGCTTGAGAGATACATCTTCCTTTTCAAGGTGCAAGATGGAAAGACTTTCCTCATGCTCAATGAATTGGCATCAGTTGCAAACCAGTCTGGGACAGCCAGTATTTCTGCTCCTTCTATGTCCTACTTAATGCTCCCATCTTGCCTTAAATGGCTGTTGACAAACCCTTTTCCCAGTCTCCAGTTCTCTCAGATGTTTTTTCACCCTTCATGCCCATGTCAGAATTCCCTGTCCAACTCCAGTGTCTGGCTTGTCTAATTTAATCAACTCTTTGCTCTTAAAATAGTTCATCTCCTCCTCCATCACTGGCTCCACTTGCAAAAGTCAACTCTAACATCAACTCCATGACCTATCCTACAGTAAAGACTTTTCCACCATGTGACTTCACATCCAACTTCTCTCCATAATCTCCTATTGCCTTGGAAAGAGACACTTCTATTTTTTTAACAGAAAAAAAAAGTGAAGTGAAGTTTCCCACTGCCTTTGTCCAGGATTTATCAAAAGTGCTAAGGGGGAATATAATAGTACTGTCATATTTATTTTTGTTAATTAAGGGTATTCTTTTCATCTTTTCTTTATCTGTAGACATCATGGAAATTCTGGATACAACCTGAAATAGCCAAATATATATCTTGATTTCTGAGCTGTTTTAATTTGCACTGCAGCAGTGTCTCCTAGGAGTTAGAGTTGAAAAGCATGCCAACATTCTCACTCGTGACTGAACAATGACATTTATTATCTTTTTCCATGGCACAGCCACCTTTATGGAAGAGACGACTCTTTAAAACACTGTGTTGCTCATGCTTTGGCTCTTACACATATAGCCTCTGAGGAAGACCCCCAGAACAAGATGACATGGGTAAGAACATGGTATTTCACATGTCTGACATGTATAACTGCATATCTTCCTACTGTGGAGACCAAAAGATATTTAGGACTTCATTTAGTTAAGCAGAATGGATTTAACTACTTAATAATCTGCCACAGTTTGGGACAAGTATTCATCTGAAACTTCATCTCTCTTTCTTCGCCCAGTCTCCCTTTTCCCTTCTCACAACAAATTTATGATGGAACATTCAACAGCAAAAAAGTGTGGGTTTAAATTTTAATGTGCACAGGAGATCTATTAATGTGTTTCACATGCAAATATGACAGCAATGACCCTGATTCAGAATGCTTGTTATTTCTGGAGTTGGCATATGGTTCTCTGTAACAGCAGGCATAATGATTGCAATAAATTGCCTCCTAATGCTACGTAATGAACTCTGATTTGTGTTAATTTGGGCAGTACTTAGTAATTCATGTTAATTTTTTAATCAGTTTTATAAGACACTGTATATGAATCCAGCTTCATGTTTGGGTTTTTGGCAATGTTAAGAACACAGTCTGGCATACAAATACAGCTCTTCTGCAAAACCACGTGCCATTAATAAAAATGCAGGAGCGCAAGAAGGACAGACCTCAAGGAAACTTTCCATTTCAGTCTCCTTTAGGTGAGGGCGGTGACAGATACTGCAGTATCAGTTAGAAATGGAGTGCAAACCACTTGGGGTGGGATTATTATCTTTTGTGGGTTGTACAGTATCTTGTATGCAAGAGAGCTCATGGTACAAAACCGTCTCAAAAAATCATGAATGATAATGGGACAGCAGAATAATTGCTGCTTGGGAAGAGAATGGGAGAGAATAAATCATGACTTTTACTGTCTTCTGTTCTTGTTTTCATTTTATTTACTACTGAATTTGTGCTCTGGATCCTGCTGTATTCTCATAAACCTGCTTTTTTTAACATTCAATGGGACTTTTTGCAGGCTTCAAATTAAGCATGACTTTATGTACTCTGCTAAGCAGGGATAAAATTACATGCTACAGTGCTCTCCTGGACTGGTGCATTAGTCAGAGATTTAGTGCCCAGAAGTAATCTTTTCTTGATTAAAACCTAATTCTCAGTGTTATCAACAATTTATATAATAAAGTCAGAAAACAATACTGGACTTAAAATAGAAACTAAGATGCAGCTGTAAATTAAACAGGACTCTTGCACCACTGTGATAAAACTAACTCATTAGAAGTGTATTTTGGAATCCTAATTGTTTGGTTTTCCCATTTCTGCAGCTTCTCCCTCCATGCAATCAACTTTCCCAGAATTGCCATGCAGGAAACTAATGAGTAGTACGGAAAAATCTCTAACTTAATATGAAACAGCTCAGTTATGACATCAGTTACAGTGGTTGAGTATGGATTTAGTAGCCTGATTATAAGCTGTTATAAGTGCTACAGGTAGATATAATTATAAAGATGATTATCTGAATATTGGAATATGAGTACAAAGTACACTTTCTCATCCCTGTAAAATAGGAATTTAGTGCAAGATTATAAAGGCACATCCATCAAATTTTTATCCAAATAACAGGAGAGGCATGATTAGAAAGGCCATATAAGACTGTCAGTCATTGAATAGTTCTTTTCTTCCAATTAACTGTGGATTAGGTAAGCGAGTTGCTAATACAAATATTTGAGGACACATTCTCTTAAAGCTGAACCACTCTTCTAGGTTGTTCTTGTTTGCTAAAATGAAGCACAAAGATGTACTTTTGGCAGTTGTTCCTCTCTCTGGCATATAAGTTCAAAGCATAATAAGTTGTAAACTTCTCTGAGGGCTGCCTACATATATTCTTTCTCGTTTCTTTGAGGGCAGAAAAGCAGAGGATCCTCAATAAGAATCTCTTTCTGAGTCAAATTTTAAAAATTCTTAAATTCATAATGTCTCTCTGTATGTTGTAAACAATTCACTACCCTCTCTGTTGATACAAAAAGTGAATTTTTCAGTGCAGCAGCATAAAGGGGTGTCAGATAATCCTAATGTGTTCATGTTATGTCGCTGAAGGGAAACAGAGGGTACTATATCTTTCTCTGCACTCAGTTTTCCAAAGTCAGGATATAAAGGATGAGGCCATTGGCTCTACAGCTTAAGAGACTTATAGATCATAATTTCCTCACACACTGTTAAGATCACTGAAGGACTTTGCCTGCTATGGCAAGCTATAGAAAGAAGGACCTGCTCAATCATCTCCGACCTCTGAACACATCAGCCCTTCCACCCAGAAATACTGTCATAAATTCCTGGACAGTTAGATAAGCACCTGACTGGCACTACTATTGTATGATTATTTCAAATTAGGAAGAGGTAAATAAGCTGGGAGAGCACTGGTAATGGACATAAAGAATACATGAAGAAAGCAAACTCAGCAACTATGCTGAAAATCAGCTCTGACTGGTCTGGAACAGGGAAACCATATGAGAAACTCACCAACTCAAAGGAATAGAAAGACTGAAAATGAGATTATTTGGAACTGAGAAAAATCGTGTAACCCATGGACATTGATTCCTTTGTTTGCTAAAAAATATAAAGTATGAGAACTTTTGAGGGACTGGAGGAATCCCAGCACAAAGACCATGGTGAAGAAGGACCAGTGGGATACCACAGCATCCACAGGCATGATGACTATCTTTCCATTTAATCTATTTCTCTCTCACTCTCTTTCTTTCACGCCCTCATCCTTTTCTGTTTCTTTCTATCTCTCTACTTCCCATTCTAGTGTTAAACAAAACCCACAGTATTGTCTTTCGCATATGGTCTTGTTTGCACCTTTTTTTTTGAAAAGAGGCATCTGTTAATAATCAGATCTTAATAAAAAGGAGAGTGGCTTATCTAGGATGGTACAGTATTTTCCAAGCTCTCTTCCGCAGCTGTTTGTAGAGCACAGTTAAAATATATTTATTTCACTCATTTTCCACAACTCCAGCCTGAAAAATCTGGGCAGACTAGTCTAAACAGACTCTACTTCAGAGCTGTGCATGCCTGGGAAATCAGTCATGTCATTTAAAGACAAAAAGGCTCCTCATGATTATCCAATCTTACTTCAAGGCAGAGAATCTCACCTACATCACTCTTGCATTGAGCAATATCCTCAGTGCATGTGTTAATCCTGCCCTCCAGAAAGGCATCTCTGCAGATAATCAAGATAAAACATCCCTCAGGAGTTTTTTCCTCAATCATCCTTATGTCAAACAATCCATTTTTATTTGTCAGCTGAATGTTGTCTGTCTCTGCTTCCTGATCTGAGTTCCTAGCTATGCCTTTCCCATGTAGATAAGCAGTTCTTCAGTTTCTAATATTTTTCTGAGTTAGACAGTACCTCAATCACCTTTTCACACCAAACTTCATTTGAAGTAGATGTTGAGGTTTTAAAGAAATGGAGCATTCCTATTCTGCTGCACTTTAGGAATGAAAGACTGATGTATATTGGCTATATAATTTTGCATAGCTAGTAACCCTGTTCCTTTTCATACAGAAATAAGTGAGTTTTGCTCTTCTACTTTTTATAACAATGATCTGGTAGAAGAGGAGACTCATTTCCCATTGATCTTAATTTGGTATCAATCCTGCATTGAAAAAGGAGGAAACTCTCCTAAAATTATTGCATTTTTCTACAGATTCAGATTTCAAACTTTAATTTAGTGAAACACAAGACTTGTCTTTTCAAAAAAGAAAATTAGAGGTCTGTAAATAAGAATTTTAAAATTTTTATTTCTCCCAATTTTGATGATGATGACCAGATGCCCTTAACAACCTCTGTAGACCCAGAGGGGAAAAAGACCCCAGCTAAAGGTCTCCCTGCTTATATAATAATTTTATATAGTTCTCATTTTCCAATTCCTAGGAAATGTCAGCTTAATTTTCAGCTGAAAAAGCCTTGTGAAAAACAAGGGCTCATGCAGAGGCGAGTAACTATGATCCTAGAAGAAGAATTTAATATTGCAGAAGTGCAGGAAATATGACATGACACTCAGTGGGCAGAAAGCATTTACTTTTTCCTTTCAGCATTTATCTTTTCTTTCTATTCTGGCTGTTGAAAAGCAATTGTGCTCTTTGTGTTATTCGTTCTAGACAAAATCAGCTAATCACAGAATCACAGAATCATGGGATGGGTCAGGTTGGTATGGACAACAGCAGGTCACCTGGCCCAACCTCTCTGCTCAGTCAGGGTTATCCCAGAGCACATGACACAGGACTGTGTCCAGGCAGTTCTTGAATATATCCAGTGAGGGAGACTCCACAACCTTTCTGGTCAATCTGTTCCAGTGCTAGGTCACTGCAAAAAAAAGGTCCCCCGCATGTTCAGGTGGAACTTCCAGTGCCTCAGTTTCTGCCCATTGCCTCTTGTCCTTTTGCTTGGTACCACTGAGAAGAGCCTGGCTCCATCCTCTTGTCACCTCCCTTCAGGTACTCACAGACATTGATGAGATCCCCTTGCAGCTGTCTCTTCTCAAGGCTTAACAAGCCCAGCTCCCTCGGCCTTTTCTTGCAAGAGAGGTTCTCCAGTGCCTTGATCAGCTTTGCCAGCTCCAGTAGATACCACATGGTAATTACTTGACCTTATACTCCATTATATATTCTGATTAAACCTATTTGAACAATTAGTTGTCAAAGAAATAACATTTTACATTGTCCTATTCCTAGGGCCTCTTCACATGGTGTTCTGTCCCTGGAGACTCTTCACAGTTCTGTTGTTTCAGCACCCCGTTGTCACAGCTCCAAGACCACCCCATAGGTGCTGTGAAGTTTTTGTGATTATTTTTTTAACTTCCTCTGACATCAGCTTTACTCCTCCATCCCTTCAATCCTTAGATTAATTCAGAGCAGTCTGAAGGCCGTTCTGTGTTACAAATACAGGTAATATCTCCTACCTTTTCTGTACCTCAGTCATGTTTGAAAATATTACTGATATAGGTGTATGCAAACCAGACTACAGGAGAGTGTGCACACTTCATTCAGCTCAGATTTCTTCATCTTCAGAGAGAATTAGAAGATACCCCCTGGACACAGTTTGGCCTTTACTCATACGCAAGTCACCTGGAGGAAAGATTTCAGATATATTGGTTTCCCTTTTCTTCACTGATTTCCTATTTCTTCCTCAATTCTGTGTAACCTGACAAAGAATTTAATACACACAAAAAAATGATTAAACATTTGCAAAACCTGATTCCCAAGGAAAATATTTGCAAACAGATAAACAAGCCAAGCAGGGTGGAGGGAACCTGCATATCTAAACAGAGTAATAGGCATTTGCTGCTGTGAGCTATTTTCAGTGTCCTCACAGCATGCACCAGTATGAGAATTAGCTACTGGCACTGGGAGAGAGTGACTAATACCACAGACTGGAATTGATTGTGGTTGTTCTGCCACATGTCTTTCTTCCTCCTCTCTCAGTCCAATGCAATGGAGTTATCTTTTATAAAAAAGAAAGATACCCTATAGAAAAACAGGACATATATATAAGACTCTTTGAGTCCTCAATCTCTTCTTTTTCCTTTTTTTTTTTCCCATGACAAATGTGATTTTAATAACTACAATGTTCAGTACAATTATTCCATCACAGCTGGTGAAAACAGAACATGTTGATTTATCACTGTTCACCTTAGTGACCCTCACGGGCTCCATGGGAGTTCTTTTACTCTGGTCAGTGGAGGGCCAACATCCAGAATTTGGGAGTGAATGATTACAGTGGTAGACAGAGCAAAGATTACAGTCAGGGTTGAATTACTGCCCAGACTTCACTCCCACCTTTTTCAGACTTTTTTGAATTTGGAGTCTATCCTGAATGAATTTCTGTTCTATTTCCTTTAAAGAAAGTCTGCTTAACTTTGGCATGTTAGAGACAGAATAAAATAAATAACCCATAAACCTATTTTGTGTACTCATATTCCTTGTATCTCAACCATAGCTGAATGGATTCCATTAAGTCTGTATTATGCATCCAATAATGTAACGTAGTGGGTGCCTGGGGGAAAAATATTATGCCAGGTTATGTAGTAGTACTTCCCTAGTTTCACCTTCCCAGCTACCAGCAATGTGCAGCTGAGCAAGCAGTAGTATTATAATGTTAAATAACCCTGATGGATTTTTTCTATGAGTTTCTTCTATGAACTTCTTCTAGTGAGTGCTAGCAAGGACCCTTTGCCAGTGACTCAGAGATGTGCTGAAGTCATGACTTTGTATGAAGTATAATATGCACCCATTTTTTTATAATAGTAGCATTCCACTTTCTTAAAGATATGATTTGTGATTAATTCTAATAATTTTCAGATAAAATTGGCCACAGCATGCTCCAAAAGATTTAGAATGTCTGCCTGCCCATTCCTCATAGTACACAATTTTCTTCACAATCACAGATGCTGACTGAGTGTGCTTTAAGAACATTCAGCTACTCTGCTCTTAGTGATGTCAAAAAATTATGCTCCTGGAAATGCTTTGCATAACTTAATTTCTTTTAATAATGTCTCATTAATCCCATAGGATTGTGCTCTTGGCATTTTATGCTCTAACATTCCAGAGACCTGTAAGACTGCTGCTGTTTGTTCCTTCATGCTGTACTCAAAAGCTTACAGTCATCAATATCTTCTCACACATGCTTACTGAATTTACCACAGTACCTGACTTCCTACACCTGCCCTTGGGAAGCACTGGCTAGTGAAGAAAAACTTGGTGTATTGCTGATGCATACAAAAGTCCTGTGACACAGTAACTAAAGTGACTGAAATTTCATTTGTCTAGCAAAGCATAAAGTCAGAGTCACAGAATGGCTTGCGTTGGAAGGGGTCTTAAAGATCATCTAGTTCCTGACCTCTGACCGTAAGCAGGGACACCTTTCACTAGACCAAGTTTCCAAAAACCCCATCCAATTTGGCCTTGAGCACTTCTAGGCATGGGAGAACCACAATCTGTCAGGGAAATCTGTTCCAGTGCCTCACAACACTCAGAGTAAAGAATTTCTTCCCAACATCAAAATGTTATGGCTTTTTATATTATTAAATATGTTTTCTGATTGTTCATGAAAATCATCACACAAAACATTTTTGTTCAGCTTGACTTTAGATTTTTAAAAGGAAGAAATGCCCACACAAAACAGGTGCTTCCTGCATTTTGATTAAGATTCTGTATGTGTCTGGATATCGAGAGATGAGTGAGGTTCAGCCTAGGACTCTTGGTCATTCTGCTGCACAGTAATTTTGGAGTATGAATTCCAGAGTGCAGACATAGAACAAAGATTTCTCTGTTTTAGAAGACAAAAGGAGGACATACTCCTGAGAAAACTTGGTATAAGCACCAAAGTCTTTGGAACAAAGCTGGACAGTTGCTGGGGTGCTGCTCCTCACTCTGGGCAAGAAGTAGACTGGCACGAGAGTTTTAGAAGCATTGACATGTTTCCAAAGCCTTCCCTACCATACTACTTCCTACCAATGGCCAAAAGCAATTCCAAGGAGGTATATAAGAGTAGTAAAAGCACAGAGTTGAATCCCAAAAGTTCTTTCTGGGTCTCCAACCGCCTATGACATCCGGCCTCAGTGGACATGGAGTAGAATCCTGGTCTTGAAGAGGCAAACCCAGACTTCCTGTGTTCTAAAGGACTCTGGAACCAGCAGCTTGTGAGACAAGTCCTTAGAGAAGTGCATGGAGGAAGGATAAATGTTATTTGGAATGGCTAGATAGGAGAAGGAAAGGAAATCCAGAGATGGAGTGATGCCTGAGGAAAAGAGGGTTGGACTAGAGAAGGCAAAATCCAAACCAAACCTCTCCATCCTAGCTCCTTCTCTTGTCATCACCAACAACCCCCATGGATCTGAAGCTCTATGACTAAGGCAGAACAATTAAATATTGCATCGTGTGTATAAAGACCTTACATGATGAATTTTTGCATGGAGCACGTTATAAATAAGTTTCCTTCTGCCACAGGCCAACTGATTACAGTTACAGCAATTTTACTCTTCACTTTCATTGTTAGGTTAATACTTGAATTAAAAAATATTATGAATACATTTTTTATTCCAGTGTTCCTAATCTATAAAGCAAAAATGAACAAGCACCTGTTATTAATACATCTATAGATATAACACTACCTTTGGCAAATTGTTTCACTGTACAGAGAAAGTTAAAAACAACCTGATTGGTAACAATTTCTGATAAAATTAGGTAAAACTTACAGTTCTAATTCAAACAGCTAAAAAAATATATCGGTTTTATTATGGAACAAAGGAGTTGGGAAACACTCTTACAGTGTGGATTTGTATTTTTGTTAAAAAATTTTTGCATAATTGAAACATCAGTTCAGAAATGGTCACCGAATTTACAAGATAACATGAGAGCTTTTCTTTTTGCTTTTATTTTAAAATCTGAAACGTAAGTCTTTCTTATAAGTAGCATAATACACACACAAAAAATGTGATAGCAGCATCTGCTCTAGCAATACATTACTTTGTGATGACTGACAAAAAGTAGGAGATGAGGAATGAATTCTGGTGTCCTTAACAGGAAAAGAAATTAAAAAATTACCCAAAGCACTGAAGCTTCATAGCTTCAGCACACATTGGACTAAGACTGATTTTTGCATCTTTTCTGAGCTAAAACTTAGAAAGCCCTGTTTCCTTGGCAATTCAAAGAAACAATTCATGTCTTCATGTCTTTATTTTGAGGGCTCTGTTAGGTCTAATGTCATCAGCCCTGCATCTGCAGTTTGTCTGTTCTCTTAAGCAGGAGCTAAGCTGGCCACACAAGAAAAAATTGTGGGCAAATAAATAAATAGATATGAGCAGCTATCTGGGATCTTGGGCTTGTTTAGCATTGCAAACTCCCTGTCTTTTTAATAAGTCATTTGACAGCAGAATGGATTGCTCACTAAAAATTGACATTTAGAAAGAAAAGGAACACACCTTTAGCAGGTTTTTTTCCTAGCAAAGCTAGGAATACATATCTACATAAGCTCTGCCAACCTTCTGGCTTCTTTTTTTTTCTAATTATACTGCTCAGACACAGTGCTCTGTCTCCATGCTTGAGTCAAAGGTCTCCATGTTTTTTCCAGCATGGATGAAACCGATTCATGACTGCTGATTCCATCACTTCATGGGGTTGCTGGGTGCAAAGGTTTTGGGAAAATGTGGCTCTTGACTGCAGCTCCCACCTAGGACTGCCATACACAACCTACTAGCTCCTACCTAACCACTCTAACTCTTTAAAAAAACATTGGCTTTGTTGTGCATTAATTAAGGTGGATTCCTTACATCCTTCAGCTTGGGGTTGTGCTGGGAGATTTGTAATGGTCCCTTCCAACCCAAACTATTCTACGATTCCCTGTAAAGCAGTTCTCCAAATCTGAAATCAGCATCATGGCTATCAAACAAAGGATTCTTGCATGGTCCAGCAGGACCAGCATATGAACACAGTTAGGTTCTCACTCTGATTGTAGCCTTAGGGTCCCCACTGTCTGCTTGCCCGTTATCCCTGTGCTTTTCCTTTGAAGCCAACAAAGGAATAGCTTGAATACTGGGTGCAAAATCGTTGATGAAAGCTTTGGTCCACTGGGAGTGGGATTGCAAATCTTTGGCTTCTTTTGAAGTTGAGCAGGGTTCATTTGGATGCTGCGTTCACTTTCAATTAATGGTGGCCCTGCTGTGCATTTGCTTGTTATGTGACTTGGCTGTAGAATGACAATCCTACAATGGATACCATTTTGCAATTAAATCCAGAGCCTTTGATATCTTCAGCACTTGCCTGGACAAGCCTCTCAGAAATCTGATCTAACAACAAGCCTCCAGAGGTCCCTTTCCACACAAATCTTTCTATGATTCTATCAGGGTTTTTTTCATCATCCATAAGAAAAGGTTGTTTAATATAGAAAGAGGTCTGTTCCTCATGTGACATGCCAACATTTTGCTTTATCCCTGATAACCATAGATATCGCTAATGTAACTCACAGTTCAGAAGTTTTAATCTATTCTCCCAGCTAGTAGTAGGGTCAGGAAAACTGCAGAGGTATTTCTAAAGGAAAGAGAGGCATGGCTCCAACACTTTTATGTGAGAAAACGATTCAATGGAAAACCTGCTGAAAAGGTTGAAGTGTAGTTAAGCATGCAGATAAAGAAAAGCATGACATTCACCTAAAATATAGTAATTCATGAACAAATATATCACCCTGAAGTAAATTTGACAGTGTGGTCACATTAGGTTCACAGCACTATTTTCTCCAAAGTAGCTGACTTGTTCTTTTTTCCCTTTAAATACAATATCATGTAAAAAGAAATGCAGTTTCCCTGAAGGTCTCATGTCACTGCATAAACTGAAGGTAATGCAGGATCTGGATTTCGCAGGCAGGATAGAAATGTGGTTCTGCTTAAACAGAAGATCTATCATCAGATGGTAAAAAATTATTACATATCAGATAAAGTCAGTGTCAATACATCGACTTAATAAATGAAGACCTGGACCTGCAGGTTTCTTAGGCTAGTCACAGTTATTGATCCAGGAAACTGGCAGATAGTTGGCACTGAAAAATAGGGATACTCAGGTTTTGTATGAAACATGGAAGCTTTTAATGAAGAAATGTCAGCAGTGACAAAAAGCTGGGAAAGCTGACTCTGCAGCCCCAGCACAGACAGGTTCTGGTAGAAATACCTGAACAGGATTCTCCCAAAGTATCTACTGACCCTACCTGTTCCCAGCACCCACAGCCCACGTCCTGTCTGTTCTTCTGGCCACAGCAGATGTTAGCAAAAACACCAGGATCCAATGGGCTTTAAAAAAAAATCATGCCATGATTATGCATGCTGGTTTCGCCCTTCATGTTTTCATCAATATCATATTTGGAATCCTGATCCCAAATGTAGGAGAGAAATTTTCAAATCTGTTCACCCCATTATGTACACAAGACTTTCATCAAAAGACAATGAAAGTACAATTCCTTTTTTCAATGAAACAGAGACATTCAGATGACTTGGACATTTATAAAAACTGTTTTATTTTATGTGTTTGTGTTTTAAAATCTTGGCTAAGTTCAATCAGTGTTTAAATATGGAGCAGAAAGTACAATTTTTGGGGAATTCTGGCCATAATCCCCCATAGTAATCTTACATTATCATTTCTATAATGGATGACATCACCTCTCTTTGACTCACTTTATGTGTCTGTAATGCTTGGAAAGGATTTCATTGTTAAAATATAGAAGGTTTCCTCATACGTCACAGCTGACAGAAAGATTCTCATTTCCTTTATCATTCAGTCTTCATTCTGTCCTCATGAAGCCAACCAGCTGAAAGATAATATCTTCTAACAACTGTAATTGCTATTACTCTGCACACAATGTCAAATTATGCCCTTACTTCTGATTGTCTCCACTGTTACTGTATGCTGCTGGCAATGTGTCAACATTTAGTAAGGATTTAGTCTTTTGTCATAGCCACCTTCTAAGAGGTAAAACAGGATTCCTTGTCCCCTCTGAGGGCCACTAAGAAGAAATATTGCCTGTGATGTTAAAAAAAGGAGCTTCTTGGTAGTTAAGTCCTCGTTTGTGACAGAGAAGGAGAAAATCTGATATGTTAAATGAAAGTAGAAAATTGATCGATCTAATGTTGGCTCAGGTTAAGATTTTAATCTCAGTGTTCATGTAACACAACAAGGCAACCACTTTCCAAACAGCACCTGGTATGGTAAGATAGAAAATCCTGGAGCTGGAAGGTGTCATCATCAAACAGCTTAATAGAAACTATTGAAAGGGTGTGGAACAATATCTTAGTCAGCCTCTTGCTTTATGAATCCTAAGAATATCTGGACCCTATTTCATCTTGTTTTGCAGACGACCCACTGTCTGTTCTGTGCTGCCTTTGTAATGCCCATGTATATTCGTGTGACATTTGATTAAATTTGTCTTATTGAGTGAACTCATACATGCCTTTTTTCTACAGCCTGGAGTTTGGTGACACCAACTTTGGACTGAAACATGAGCACAGCATGTGCACCACCAATGGATAAGCCAAGGTTCCCACACTAAATGTTTCTTTGTCCTTCTATATTTCCTTCACAGTTACTTTTACGCCTCCCTAGACAGTATTTCCTTGTTGAGCAAGCTGTCCAGCCACTTGCTCCCCACTCTGTACATGCATCCAGGGTTGCCCTGTCCCAGGTATAGAATCTGTCTCTTGCTCTTGTTAAACTGCATAGCGTTGGTGATTGCTCAGCAATCTAATTTGTCGAGGTGTCCACTGGACCAAGATATGTGACAGTCACTTTACTGAAAAGAAATCGGGAGCTTTTGGAGCGCTGAATCAGGCTTAGGACCCAACAGTGTAAAATACAGTAACCCTCAATTTGTACTCAGTAATCAATGAGACACACGTACAAACTGGAGATCTGACCAAGAGATTGGTTATGTGAAGAAACATGCATGTAGTCAGATGGTACTGGAATCACTCCCAAGAAGACTAATTTTTGAGGAAGACCTCTAAACTTATTTAAGTTGAATGCATACTGTGTTTATTTGTTTTGACATGTGTCTCCAACCAAACCTTCTCTGTTATTCTAGAAGCTCTGTCTGTAGAAGCCTTTCACTGATCTTTCATCATCCTGCAGACTGAAGGAATTTATCAGATATGTCCATTCCCAATAAATTTTCCTTCAGGAAAGACAAATCCAAACTTACTGCTTAGAGATAATTTCAGGCATGAATATATGCAAACATATTATTCATGATGTTTATTGCATATTAATATAATGCTGTCTGATCTCATTGTTTATGTAAATGCTCCATTTTTGAGTTCTCTTGGCTACTTGACCTCAGAGATGTCTGCCAAAAAAAGACTGATTTCTGCTCTTTATAAGAGTAGTGTAAATGGGCAGGGCTGGCTGGACTTCTCACAGGATGTACAGCATAGACATTTCAAAATGTCATTTTCTGGAAGGTTACAGACTAAACAGGTTTCATCTAATGGGGTGTCTGCAGTGTCTGAGGGAAGGGAAAGTTTAAGGCTTAGATGCTTATTACAAAGTCATCCCTGCTTCTTCCATAACTCATTTTGATATTTTTTAATTTGCAAAAATGTGTCTGTGTGATCCCATAGGCTCTTAACTACTTTGTAATGAGTGTGTATGAACAGATGGAAAATGTTTTCAATTTCTGAGAGAAGTGCTAATGGATGTCACCAGCTATTAGAAAAGCTCAGGTGGTTCCATTTTGGAAGAATAGGTATTGTCATAAGCATCTTCATTTTTAATGAAATGTTTGCTCATTTATACCTTTATGGTAAGTTTAAGACTGACTGTACAAGTGCAAAAAGATCAGATACTGAACTGGAAATTATTCACTGCGAAATGGTCCAGAAAATTAAATCCAAACACTTCACCCGAAAATAACAAAAGCTTGTTGTAGGTCACACCAGTATCAGCGAAAATTAATAACTGGGTAAAAAAAATAATCCCATCAAGATTAGACTTTTTTCCTCTTTGTAACAGATGCAGAAAAAACCCCCAAACCCCTCCCCTACAAAAAATAACAGCAGAGAGGAACAGTAACAGTGTAACATTCAATACTGTGTCAATCTGTTTAGATTTTTATCCTTTAGCTTAGATGAGATTTCATACTGGTTTTGAGCTCCCTCTAGCATCAGACATTAGGATCTTCCCAAGAGAAGAAACTGAAATATGAAATGTAAAAGGATAAAGTGAAACTCAATGTGTAAATTTTCCCTTATATATCCATGCTGAAGGAAAGAATTAATAGAGTGAATAGGGCTGAGAAAAAGCTAAAGAAATGAAAATGTTTTCCTGGCTGGGCATTGAAGAATGGAGGGAGGTACAGATGAATTGGGATGGAGTTGTACTACTGGGTTGCCCCTCCTCTGTCACTGCAAAAGACAGAGCTCAATAATATAGATTGCTCCTCTCTGTTCTGGTGTTGGCTCACATTGCTCAGCTGTATAGAGACTCTGCTTTGATCAAACAGCTGTGAACTGCATGAGATTATATTAACAGATAAAGACATCTCAGTGTACTGTACACAAGCTGATACTTTGGAGATTAAAATGTGTAAAAGACCCTCTGCACAGATCTTGCACTATATCTCCATATATCTGATGCACAAAGATGGACCCCACAAACATAGCTTCTTCAGCACTCAAGCCAGACCTGAAAAAGCTTTCACCCAGCCGCTGCTCCTTCTTTTAGATCTCATTGTTTCCAATTCAGTTTTCAACTTGCCCAAAAGAGTGGGGAAAGGAGCAGCAGCTATGACAAGTAAGGCAACACCTACAGCAACTGTTTCTCTGTCACTGAGATGTGAATAGCAACAGTGCTCAGAAGCAGAAATTATTTTTCTCACCTATCCCATTCAAGGTTTTCCCTGAGTGACAGGTGAGGTTGCAGGTGTTTATTCAGTGGATGAAGGTGGATGAAGGAGCTCAAAGCAAAGTGTTAAAACCTGCAGAGGGTGGAAGGAAGACTGAACAGAACAGGCTCAAGGTGAAATATGTTCCTCACAGGTTTCTTCACTTTTTTTTTTTTTTNGAACATTTATACATTTATTTTTCTCTTATACTTGATGACTCCAGGCATAGAGAAAAGTCTCTATTGTGCAAGATACTGCACAAATTATATTTCTTGGCCTCAGAAAAATTACACTTACAGCCATAAGCCCAATCAGATGGATGAGACATTCTCCAGAGGCTGACTAGGTGAACCATGGTGAACCATGGACCACAGCTAGCAAATACCTATATCTAAGTAAAAAAGAAAAAAATCAAATGAGAAATAAATTTCAGTTCCCACATTGAAAATTGCAAAGAAAATAGAAATTTTAACTTCAGTCTGAGTGAAAAAAATTAAACATGTATGCCAGTGATGGTATGTTAGCTTCCTTTGGTAAAGTAGAAATGTTTTAATGACCTCTCTCTGTCCAGCCCTGCCAACATTCTAGATTTTCCCAGTTAAGTACTTCCACAATGAGAAATGATATAGGGAACTATCAGGCATTGCATGACACCACAGCACCTCATTCTGCTGTGTATATTTATCTGCAGTTAGGTTGAGTTTGTTTTAAGTTTATTTTGTTTCAACTGTTCTTGCAGCAGAAGGAATGGAAGCCTCACAAACAGCTGAATATGGCAAGTCCCATATCCTGACTCATAAAAGTCGCAGGTAATCCAAAGAAAAACTGTTCCAAAGGCACAGAATGGCAGTTACTTTGCTTTTCAACAGCTCTGCACTGAAGGTAACAGATGCCTTTCATTGAAACCAGTCTGCTGGAATTTCACAGAGGGGCAAAAAATGCAGAAAAAACCCCAAACACAAAAAAAGCCCAGCTGTCGGGTTCAAACAGCCTTGAAGTGGAGCCACAATCCAGGGAGACAGAGAAACATGCTGAAAGCCAAGAACTGAGAAAAAAACTGTTTTGGTGTTTATCAATAGAAGTGCTTTGCAAAAGCACTGTTTTCCCAAGTGCTGCCTTGTCCTTTAAGGTTGGGCTGGCTTTGTCCCTCCATGGGTTTAACACCATCTACTGGAAATGGTGCCCTTCAAAGACAGATTGCTGACCATAACTCGAGCTGTGGCAAGAGATGCAGAGCACAAGCACTGCTTTCCACCTGCTGGGACTAACCATGATAAATGAGCTTTTTAAATTTTGGCACGAAAGAGAGTTCCTCCTTGTGTTTCATTAAAATTGAGTTAGTAATAAGTATTTATATCCTAACCAGCTGTGAGAAAACAGGGCAGAGCACCAGTGCAATTCATGGCAAAAAGTCTTTTTTTTATGCAGGAAAAAGAGTCTTTTTCCTGCATAAAAGATCTTCTTGGATAAAGAAGCAGCTTTAAAAGCTGCTGCTTTCACAGAATAGGACAGCTTTTCAGACAATACTAAAAAATGTTAAAAATCAGCCTCCAAGCCAGAGATGAATACTGTGTCTGGAGTACAGAGGAATTCCATGAAAAGTTCTGTTGACAAAGACCAAACTTGGTTGCTGAAGATGGCTCAAGTTGAATTTTCAAAAGTAAAAAGGTAAAAATTTAATTTCTTTGTTAGTTGATAAGCTCATTTTTCACAGGTTTTGTCCCAGAGATTAGGATTATTTGGGGTACACAAAAGCTCAGTATGTTCAGACATCTTCAGCAGAAAAAAAATTAATTCTGGGAGCACAGTGAGGAAAGGAGTGTGTGGTCTTGGTGTGGTGAAGAAGGAGCACATACAAAACCACACAGAATGCAGCTGTACCAAAATCATGTGCAGCACCTCAGTCTGTACCTCTTTGTAAGCAGCTTTTCTTCTGCTGGCTTCAGTGGCTACTTTCCTCCTCTCTCTGTCTACCTTTTATAAAAAAACCCTCTCACCTTCCTTCGGTGATGTTCTTGATGTTCCCTCTCTCAAAATGTCTCAGACTAGTTAATGGTATTGAATATCCCTTTGGTGAGTTTACGGCAGCTCTCTTGGCTATGCCCCTTCCCAGCCGCTTGCTCAGCCGCAGGTTTTGGGGCAGAGATCTGGGTTGGTAGTGCTTTGGAGGAACAACCATGGAGATGTTGGGGGAGCTGCTCAACAGTAGCCAAAACATTGGTGATTATTATTAACATTATTAACACTTTTCTAGCTGCAAATACAAAGCACAGCATTGCAAAGGCACTGTAAGGAAAGTTGGCCCCATCCCAGTCAGACCCAATACATTTGATAATACACAACTCTTAATAAAATGCATTTTTTAATATTTACAAATTGAAATGTGACTGTAAATTAATTAGAGAATTTAGAAAGAAGTTAAAAACTTTTAAGAAAATAATTTTAAAAGAACCCCACACTGAGTTCAATAATTTTCACAAAGTCGCAGCATGAACAAAATTGTGTCTTACAAAAGTGTATGTAGTGGGGGAAACCAACATTTCTTTCCTTGGACTACCTTCTCTGTTTTTGTCAATATGAATTTTACCATTTGAATTTAATCAGACCTTGTATCTAACTTAAACTCTGATCCTTTGCAGGCTATGCAAACTTGGTTTTCTCTTCTTTCACAAATACTTTTAAACAATAAAAGCATTACACAAATGTTAGCCAAGCGCCTTGTGTCTGCATTAGCAGAACATGTTCATACAACCCCTTGTTTGATCTGCCTGTCAATTTTGCCCTGAGAGAATAAACAAAGTGTCAGACTTAAGATTTATTTGTGTAACAGAGAGACAGGGAATGCATGGGTTTTGGAGGACTAGAGGGCTTTAATAATAATCCTCGTCCAATCCATACAGGGACTGGTCTGGAGGATTTACACATATCTGGCAGCTGAGATGGTAAAAATCTAGGACAAATAGGCATGGAGCTTGTGTGGTTTGACTGCATGGGGTGTGTAGTGAAATCCATGTTTTGACAATCCAGACTTCAAGAACAGTGTCTGGGTCGTGCCCAGTTTGGCCAGGTCACATTGATCGCCTCCATGAGGAAAAACAGGATGACATTCAGAGAAAAACCTGGATTGGGGAGTGGGTTACAATTGTGCCTTTTGGGCTTGGGACTAGAAAGATGTGCTAAATATATTTATAATATATGATAAATGCTTTCAGCAATGGAAGTCCTAAGTTTTCCATCAAAGTATACAGACATCCCTCACTTCCTGCCAAATCAGGGCTGGACAAAACCATTAACAACATTTTGGAGAGAAAGGAGAAATGCATGAAGTGAAAAGACAAGAGGATGCACAAGTGAAAGCCCTCTCCACTATAAGACTGTTTCCCATGTTCTTGGGCATTCAGCTACAAAGTTGAGGAAATCTGCTGTGTAGCCCAACAGATTCCAGTTTTAACATTAAAAATAATAATAATAAAAAATTATGTGTTTTTTTTACTTAGCCCAGTGTTTGCATCTGCCATGAGATGAAAGTACTGAAGAGAGAGTTTTCTTCATTGTTTTCTGACTGTCCCTCACAAATGTATACATTTTGGGGCATTTCTGAAAAAAAAAAAAAA
>VXBR01011069.1:111504-230540 GCA_013400215.1 Cisticola juncidis
AAAAAAAGAAAGAAAAAAGCAGAAGTGTTTCTGTTACATTTATTCATAGTCCTGAAACCCTTTGGATGCCTGATCATGAATAGGGTTCCCAGTGGACACTAGCTGGACAACATATCAAAAAATGTTACTGCCACCAATTGGTTTACAGTAGAAGACCAGCACAGACTGAGGTGTGCAAGGGAACAGTGAGACAATAATATTGTAAGAGGTGCACTCAGCATTCTAGGTACTTCATTATTTCAACTTTTGGTTATGTTCACATTATTTCTGGTAATTTCAGATTTTTTCATGGGTGTCACAATAAAACAAAATTTTAGGGAGGCAACAAAGATGACATTTTCATAGTATATACAGCCAATGCCTCCCAAGTATTAAGGAATTACAGCAGGATAAAGAACCAAAGGAATTATTGTTGTTTCAAATGCTTTACAGGATGACTAACATTGCTGTATGCTTTTTAAACTAAAGGAATCTCAGATAATCTATATTTTTCAGTTGTACAATAACTAACCCCAGTCCAATTTACCACACACACTGTCTCTGAAAATTACATGCCATAAAATGTACATCAAAGAGTAGTATTTCATCCTCACAGATCTCATGTAGAACAAAAGAGAATATCTGTGAGTGGTCTCAGATTCTGCAAGCATCAAGAAACACAAAACAAAATGGCAATTTACAGCTCATTTCACTCATTTCAACTTAGCTATGGAGCTCCTACTAAATGCAATGAATTTTATATGCTGATATTATTCCCTATAGCTGTAGTGACAGGGAGTACAAACCTTTTCCATACCATGGTACTGGCTGCTCCATGAGTCCTAAACCTCTCACCTTTTAATTTTTGGTATCTCCTAGATTAGCCATACATTTTCAATAGAATAATCTTCAGTCAGGAAATACCCTCCTGCTTCTTAGTGCTTTAAATACAATAGAGTTATTTTGAAAAGACTATTTTTTAAAGTAAAAAAATAGCTATGAATGAGTATTTATTGCATTTGCTTTGGATTCTCAAGTCAATCACTTAATAACCTATTGCAGGAAATACCAGATGAAATCTTTTCACTGCTTCCAAAGTTCCTCCAAAAAGCAATTTAATGTTCTGAATGTCTCCTTCACAGGGTAAGTTTGCTATTCATAGCTAAGAATTCCTGTTTGTCTGAAGCTGTGAAGCGGACCAAAAAAGTTCAATAAACATCCATTTTCAGAGCAATCAGGAACAATCAGTTCCATTTGATTCAATCCACCTTCCAGACTTCGTATTTTGATTCTCCTACCTAGGCAAGGATAAGAACTGCAAAATCAAGCAGTCTGATGTTTCACAGAGGGATGAATAAACATCACAGAGGGATATTTTCTAAACATTAATAACACTTTTTCTTTTCTGATAACCCTTTTTCTTTTCTGAATTGGAACATAGTGAATACAATTGTCTTTGTAAAGCTCTAAACTTTCAAGGGCTTAATTTTGAAATTAATAACTTGCAAACATTGGCCTTTAAGTAGTCTGCAGGGTAAGTGCTCAAACTGAAGATGTTCTGGTGGGGTTTTTTGTTTGTTTGTTTTGGGTTTTGTTTGTTTGTTTGTTCATTTGGTTGGGTTTTTTTGTTTGTTTGGTTTTTTTTTTTTTTTTTTTTTTTTTTTTTTTTTTTTGTTTTTTGTTGGTTTGGTTTGGTTTTGTGTTTTCTTTTTTCCTTATTCCCTCTGTTTAATCCTGCCCATAGCACTGACACAGGTTGAATGCAAGAGCTTTATTGGACATACTGGAAATTCTTTATAATCAACTCATCAAGCACACATCCTTTCATCTTCATGAGCTTTTGAATGCTTTTTGCTTAAAGAAAACACAAGGACATATGTGGCAGGAAGGCCAAGGGTAGTAGGTCTGGGATAAACACTGTAAAACAAGTGACAAGTGAAACTTAAAATTTTTATCTTCTGTGCAGAACTCATTGTTAAACTGTAAAGGTGTCATTATCTGTTTAGCTTTGCTACTACCCTTGGCCTTCCTGCCACATATGTCCTTGTGTTAGCTTTGCAAAACCATTCAGTAAAATAAACACAAATAAATTGCATTCAAAAGAGGGTCAATATGCAAGAAATAAGAAATACTAATGTAATCCAAAGAGTAGACAATGGACATTTCAGTCCAGTAATTCTGAACCCACCATTATGGATTTCTGCACTCAGAAGAACTTGTGTTTCCTCGAGATTATGTTTTGAATAATCCCAGTTCCCAAAGGCCTTTACAATTTTGAATACATCTTCTTCCCCTTCCCTCTGGGAATGAAAAACCAAGCACTTCTATTCCATGAAAGAGAATTATTGCATATATATAATCACAAACCTATTTAGATAAGAAAATAGTTCCAGAACTACAGGAAAATTGCCTGCAAAGCTATATATATAGCCCAGAAAGCAAACTGCATCCTGGGTTACATCCAAAGCTGGGCATGTCCAGCAGGGTGAGGGAGGGGATTCTGCCCCTCTGCTCTGCTCTGCTGAGACCCCACCTGCAGGGCTGCATCAGCTCTGGGGTGCCAGCACAGGAAGGAATGGACCTGTTGGAGCAAGTCCAGAGACTGGACATGGACATGGTCAGAGAGAGGGAAAATAAAGGCTGAAAGAATTGGAATTGTTCATTCTGGAGAAGAGAAGGCTTTGGGGTGACCTAACTGTAGCCTTCCTGTACCTGAAGGGAGCCTACAAGAAAAAAGGAGAGAAGTCATTACGAGTGACAGAAGGAAGGTGGAATGGATTAAGCTGGAAGTGGGTAGGTTTAGATTAGCTATTAGAAAAGAAATCTTTACTGTGAGGGGGCTGAGGCACTGGCACAGGGTGCCAGAGAAGCTGTGCATGCCCCATCCCTGGAGTGTTCAAGACATGGTTGAATGGGGCTTTCAGCAACCTGATCTAGTGGGAGATTTCCCTGCCCATGGCTGGGGTTGGAACAAGATATATTTAAATCATTGCAACCCAAGCCATTCTATGAGTCTATGTTATCGTCCTGTGTTTCTGTACTGTGCACTGCTTGACCTTACAATAAGTAATATAACACACATACAAAAAAGGTGAGTAAAGTACCCCTCTTTTCTGTTTTTAACAGTTTTGACTCCAGTGTTGTGCAGTGCAAATTGTAAAGGGTCCGAGTAAATCAATTTAGAAAGCCAAGGTATTGGTTTTCAAAGGCATACTGGAATGAAGCACTAAGTATTTGATAGGAAGTCAGAGAAATGGAAATGGTAAGTATAACTATTCTTAAAATAGCACAACAATGGGAAATGTGAAATCAGGAGTCTGAGATTGTACTGTGACCCCTTTTCTTAAAAGACAAAACATTGATACTATAAAATTTGAATAAATATAAACTCTGGTGGAAGAAATAGACTGTGCAATGAGACATAATAGTTGCATAAGCTTTTGGAAGTTATGCAACTAAACATTGTTTAGTGATGCAGCCTTGGTATGCCAGAATTCAATGGCAAAATGAGTCAACAATGTAATTTAGGAAGGACTCTCCTGGTTCCCTCCTTACACAAATCAAATTTGGAGGCAGAATAATAAGTTATGATAACAAGACAGTACTTGCTGAATGTGTTGTGTGGCAGCTTGCAATATACCTTCATCTGAAATCACATTTATAACAGAAATGTTCAATTCAAAACCATTTTTACCCCATTTACTGACACCTAATCTATAATTCTTGAACCACCTTGCTGTATGCAGAGAGCAGTGAAAAATGGCAGCAATAGAGAACGTTCTTGTTCCTCCAGTAATGCCACAGTACAGGGGCAGGCCTTTAGATTTAGCCTAAGTAGTTCCATGCAAAGTAGGAGCAGACTAGGATAAACCAAATCTGCATGTGAAATTATGTAACACTATTGACACTGCTCTGACTGGATTGCTCATTTACACTTTTCATTTAATTGGAATCCTCCCACTTTGGGAATTCCACTTTGGGAATTATCTGTCCCTGCTATTCAGACACATCTCCAGACAGAATGAGCAATCCTCTGTTTCACTGCCATCCTCTCTTTATGCCTGGTGTCATTTGTGTGCTCTTTTAATGGAAATCATTTCAGTCAGTCTATTTACAAGATGCAAACACAAGCTGACAAGGGAATGTAGTTTTCTTGGGAGGTGTGGCTGTGAAAGCTGTTACAAACGATCACTATTCATCATTTCCGAAAATTATTTTTCTCCAGAGTGTCTCCGTGCCTTCAATTAATAAGGAAAGGGTCATGTGAGGGGGCAGCACCTTCCCACAGCAAGGCATGGGAATCCCTAAAAGGAGACAGGTACGTACCAGGGGAGATATCCTCCTCTGACCTGCAGCCTGCCATGTGACATTTTGATGTAACAAGTGTCTCGACCATTCTTTTAGTGTGTGCCCTGTCAAAAACCTTTTCTGCTGTGTCGGGTAGATGCTTTCAAGCAACATGAACCTTATGCCCAGAGTTATGTCTAAATAAGGCTTTTCATGGTTCCTCAGTCAAACAATCCTTCCTTTTCTTCTCACGGGCATGAAGTTCAATATGACCTTTCAGTGATGCCCCATTGCATTTTCCCACTAAAGCCTTCCTATTTTGCAGAACAACTGTACTGGACCTTGCAGTCCTTAGTTATCAGATGTCACTATAGAAGAAAAAAATGCCCAAAACCAAAAAACAACGACACAGATGTTTTATCTTGGTTCTGGGTTTTCCTAGACACTGATTTGTGTTCTTGCCTGGTTCAAACCACCACGATGTGGAAGTTTCAGAAGATATCTTCTAAAGTCAAGAGCTGTTCACTCAGGTGCTACAGAAAGAATAAATAAGTCAGTGAACTTGGACCAGAGCTCAAGTTCCTTAACCCCTTCAAACGTTCCGTTCAGTTGTTTGCATTGCCTTCCCTGGTTAATGTTTTATGTTTCAAGTCTGTAATTTACACACTCAGACCAAAACTTGTAATTTACTTTGTTTCTCTAATGTATTTTAAATTTTAATATTATTATTAAACTGTTAAAAACACTTTTGGACAATTTGGAGAGTGGGTGACATTTCATAGTTAAAATTATTGTATTTAAATTATTTTTTTATTATCCCAAAATCTGTTGGTGTGGGAATGGCAACTTCAAGTGATTGTTAGTTATTGAGAACAACATTTGCATTATTATCTTTCCAGAAAAGTATTCATATTTTTGCTGAGAAATTGCCTTTATTTGCTTTTATGTTTAAAACTTAATGAGGTATTAATACCTCAAAAATATAAATATCTTTATAATAATTTAAAATTTGTAGGATTATCAAAGCAGCATTCTCTCTGCCAAGCCCATTTGGACCTTTGGCCTCCCTGCTAAAAATGCCAGAAAATGTCTACCAGTTATTGCCAGGGCTACTGATGACCTCTGGCTGTGGTGGCCCAGAGTAATCTCTGCCTTGGTTTCCCAGACAGTAAATATGATGGGGAATACAGATCCCTGTAGGCTGTGACCCTTTTTCTTTCATCTTTGAAAGCTCTGATTCTGCAGCGCATACAAGCACAGCTTTATCATTGTGACAGCGCTGCTGTCAGTGGAGCTGCTCCAAGAATAAGGTCAGCAAGAGCATTCCTACAAGGCCATGGATTGAAAAATATTTGGGGTAAGATTTATTCCCCAGTTAAGAACCTGAATGGTGCCCAGCACAATAGATTCTTCTATTTGTTTGTGGCTTCCCCAGTAAAAAAGTTTGTTACAATAGTAATAACATGAGAAGCTCTGTCTAGCCTTTATCATTTTGCAGCACTGTCATATTTCATATCTGGTACTGTGTTTGACTTTTATTCCCAGCCCTGTTAATATGTGACATATCCACAGAACTGCAGACTCAGAAGATTGATGGAACATTTCTAATAAATATTAAGCTCTAGTGTTATACACTTGTACATCAAGAGAAAAGGACAAACACCTGCTTTGCAGACATCTGAATTTCTAACGTGTCAGCTGGAACACACTGGTTTAAATCAAATGCAAGTCTACTCAAGTGGATTGATGTTCTTCAGACAGGCAAAAAATAAGCATTAAGTGCCAAGGACTGTTTCTTTGGTTTTATTTCAGTTTCTTTTCACAAGATAAGACAATACAGTTATCAGTTATTGGTCATTGAAAAGCCTTCCATGAATTATTTCAGGAAAAGCTCAACTGTTTTAGATGGCAAAGGAGTACAATGTAAGATGAATATTTTCACTTGAACTGAGATTTATTTTAACCCAGTTTCCTGTTTACAGGGAAATGAGGCTAATGGGTGACTTCTCACTCCTATGACTAAGGCCTTGAGAGCTGCCTTAATGAATCCATTGCCAGCTCCCTGCTGACTATTGATTCCATCAAGGTCAGTGAACAGAAATAGGAAGTTCCTAATTTGTTGTGACTTTGCATAGCTGTGTTTATTTATAAAAGGAAGGAGCTGTGGTCTTTCTGTTCAGCACTGGTACAACTTTGTGTTGGCAAGGACTGGGGAGAGAAAGGTGGGCCAAAGATAGGCATCTTTCAGGAGGTGAGATGATACTGATATTTGGGATTACTGCTTCTCATCAGAGTGTCTGTGCTCCTTCTCCTTTGCTTTCTCTAGCTAATATTCCAAACACAACAGTCCTAATATTGCTGAGAAGCTAAAAGCAAGGGAAAGAGTTTTGCCCGAGCTTTGCACAAGGTGGCTCATGCCCAGCTCACAAATCTAGCAAGACAACTTTATCTGTCTTTCCTTCCACTTATTTTCTCCAAAAATAATTAGACCTGTGAGTTGAAACTAGAAATAGTCTACATCGATGATCAAATAACCCAATTAGCTCCAGGATTTAATCACTGAATCTTCTAGTTCATGGGGCAATTGGAATATATTCTTAGAATTCTATGTACAGTTTTTTTGACAATGAAAAGAAGGCACTTGGAGGAGAGTTTCTGCCATCAGTCTATAACCACTATCACTGGGTATAGACTTGGTTTCTTTTTAACAACTTCAAGCCCCTCCTTCCCAGGAATTTCTCAGGTTCCTCACACTTGGTCCAGTATGAAAGATGTTTTGTCAGAAATGGAAAAATGAAATAAAGGGAATAATTCTCCATTCAGCAGGGGATTCTTCACTGAACAAGGGACGGATCTTTGTGGTTCATTGGCTGGCTGTGTGAATAAACATCTACAGACTCAACTGCAGGAAAAAACCCTTTTTGCTTCTTGTAGCCACCAAGCCAAAGGGTCTTCCTCAGACCTTTTGCTTTCAGATATGGGAATAAACTACCCCCTGCTGTCTTGTTTGGAAAAGCTTGTGAGCAGAGGTTTGATAGTGAGATTTGCATCTGCAACAGTTTCTGGTAGCTCTATAATTCTGCATTTAAGAGAATGCAAAACTTACCATGCAAATAAGGTCCTTGGCAAAATTATGTGAGGTCTAAAATAGGAATATTCAATGTCTTAAGAGAATAAAAAGTAAATTAATGCAGAGATTCAGTAGCTACACTGAGAATCTCACAGTAATGCCTGCCAAATCAGGTAATACATCAAAATTTACATTTAATAAAATTACTGTCACAACATTTGTTATTTGCACAGTGTTTCAGAAAAGCTACTAGTTGTTTCTCAGTCTTAGTTACCAACAATTGTATTTTCTCACTTTTTTTTTTTTCCCCCTTTGGAGGCTCTGATGCTTTGCTTTCTTTATCTAATATCTGGGTTGGAAAAAAGAAATTGCTATCTGAGAGACTGAAATTTCAAAATTCTCCATTGTCTTAAATTGGGATGAAAATCGCAGGATAACTTGCAAACAAAACATGCAAAAATCTTTTGTTTCTGCCATACAGAGCATCTCATTTCAATAAGTTCAGACTTGATAAACTGATAGTATCATTCTGTTATTTAATAAAAATCAAGAAGGACAAAAGATGTTTGGACTTTTCGCAATGAAACATCAACATTCTGATAGTAAAGACTTAATAATATCTCTACACTCAATTTATTTGAACAAAAATATCATTTATCTGCAGGATATTTTCATTCTGGATTATCAGCATTTTCCAACAGCTCACCTTAGAAATTTTTTACCTCATTTAATGCTGCATTGTTGTGCTGTTATTATGTAGGGCTCTATCCTTTGTATGCAGGCAGCAGTACCTGCAGAACTTTGAATTTAGAGACAAGATTGTACACCACAGTAGGAAGAAGGAAAGCAGAAAAGGAGGAGACAGGAAAAGAAAAACCCCCATGCATATTTCAGTACAAGTCATCAGAAACAGATGTTGTGGTACTGCTTGGATAAGAATAATATCTGTGTTGCAAAATCTTTCAAAATATGTTAAAATCCCTGACTCACACATGAGAATCCTGGTAAACAACAGAGAAATCAGTGAGGTTTTTGACCAGAAGCTTGGTGTTGATTTGGTGTGTGATCCACAGACTTGTGAGCAGACATGTCTACAGTGTTTCTAATTATTCGAGACTTTTGTTATCTACACAAATATGTGACAATTGTGCTTCCTCACCTGTACAACCAGCTGCTCAACATTGGTCTTTTTTCTGGAGGGGAGTCACTTCTCAGATCTTTCTGCCACATGCACAGAAGCTGTTTGATTTCATATTAATGTCCTCATACAGCTCCTGGTGATTTCCCTGTGGAGATCAAACCATTATTTGCGTGACTACATCACCTGAGGCCACATTTGAAAACATATCTCAAGCAATGCACACAGATAACAGGCCTTAGAGTTGATATTGATGATCTGCATGGGGAAGGGGAGGAAGTGCTGATTTAACAGACATGAGACTGAGACTTTTTTCTGGTCCTGCTCTGCAAATGAAAAGCCAGTGAGAAAAAAGGAAAAGACAGTGAGAAAGAAAGACATTTAAAAACCTTTACAGTGGTAACAGTCAGTCCACAGATCTGACATCTGTGTTTTGATTTTAATTCTGTGCAATAACAAAATTTCTAAATATCAACAATTTCAAAACTTTGCAGTGCTTGTGTCAACTTCTGTTGAAGTCTTCCCCATTCCCTCTTTCTGTCCCGTTCCCTTCCCCTCTGTCATCATCATCCTAAGAACAGAATGACTGTAAGCTACACAGCTCCTCTGCTCCTGCACTGGAGATAGATGTGGAATGCACCCTCTTGACTCTTCCCATCTCAGTGATTCTTCCTCTCTCCTGCCAAGCAGGGTTATAGCAGCTACAAGAGGGAAAAATGGGATCTCTATGTCCACAAACTTCATAAAATCCCAGCAGCATCATTCTCCTGCTCTTCCCATAAAAACTTTCCTTTGCATTGATATGATTAGTGGTACTAATATGTGCACTGATATGTAAACTGTGCACTGATATGATAGGGGATTTTAAGTGTTTATTTATATCATTATTATGATTCAAATCATGTCATCCGTGTTGTCTTTACAGATCGCAAACTGCTTTAGTGTCCTCCTACATCAAAGTCCTGAAGAAGCAAAAAAGCACTTGAACCCAGAATCCAAATGTCACCCTGGTTTTTCTGAGGTTTTTTAAAGCCTTCTACTTGTTTGTAAGATGGAGTCAGTTCTTTAGCTTCTGTACAATATTAGAAGCAGTTTTTCACTTTCTCATGCTTTGGAACATAAACAACCTTTCTTGTTTTGTTCACTGTCCTTTTTTTACATATTTCCAGCCTGAAAATAATGTTGGTTGACAGCTGGTCTGGCCAGTGGAGTGAAGGGATAGTAACCCCAGAAGCCAATCCACAACCAGACCCAGAAATGTATAAAAGTTAAAGAAATAAACAGGCTCACCCTACAGAAAACACTTCCTACATTGCTTTTTACTCAGCTCCCTCTAAGGAGAGGCATCACTTGATTACTGTGCTCCTGATAAAAATTCCACAGAGATCTACACAGAGATGATGGAGCACTAGGAGTCCAGCAGCTCACTAGTTAGGGATAGGATGGAGGAACGCATGGTCCCTTCTGCTTGGTCAGAAGTGCTGGTGTTTAAAATGGAAGCATTTTCTCACCTGTGCTGTTAACTGCCTTGGAGTACATGTTGAGGCACAAGCTGCGTTTCCCTCCCACCACTATGTGTCTGGGTGGGAGATGAAAGCTCGCTGATTGATGTCCCAAGCTGCCATCAGGCTGCTAAACACAGCTGCCCTCCTGAACAATGACAACTATTACATTCCATAAAAGCTTCTCTCAGTTTCTGTGGAAGCCCCTGATCGGCAAGGTTTGTATTCTTTCTGAATTAGGATGTTCACAATCTGACCTCTGACCCATTCTGTGTCATAATGTGAGAGTTCTCATGTGATTTCCATTTTAATAGGTTCAATTGCGCCACATGTTGGACAGATTATAAATGCTGTGCATATCTTCTCTCTCCCTCGTTTTTCCCCTTTTCATCCTCATACAGTTGTGTTTTGAAGTAAATGCCATCTTTCGGAGTATCTGTGCACTGTCCTGAACAATGTAGCTCTTGCTTATGCGGGTGTTGAACAGTAGGAACAATGATAATAATGTTATCAGTATTGCTAGTTAATTACCTGTAGTTTTCAAGAACATAGATGTCAAGGGATGACAAGAAATTGACGAGTAAGGAAGCCTCAAATACATCTAGAAGGAGGGCAGAGAAGAGAAAAGCACTTTGCAAGACCCTTGCTCCCTCTTCACTTCACTGAAGCCGAATTGGTAAATTCAGACTCCAGAGGGAAGTGAGCTTTCATCCTTTTTTCTATGCTGCAGGAATCTATGCAGTTTCTGATAAGAACAAAAATGTGTCATACACAAGGAATTTTTCGGGAGGATTCACATTTTCGTATATTTTAATGAATAGCTGTTGCACGTTTGTATTTAGGGTCAGGGCGGACACTGACAACTGATATTTTTTCCAGCTGTGTCCAAGCTATTCAGAGAAAGTCACACAGATGCAAATTTCAAAGATCATTAATCATGTCTGGAAAGATGCTCCCCATCATGCATAAATGTTACTAGAATCAGGTAGCAAGTTACTTTCAGAAACTAAAGAAATTCTAGTTCCAAAATTGTATTTGTAACTTTTACTTTTCCTGATTTATTTGCATTGCAAACATTCCCTCTTCAGTTGCTGAGCCCTTTCACTTAGACTGTACAATTTTAAAACAACTGAACATACAAAGAGAGTTAAATTTCTACAGGGGGCCTGAAATTTGTGATCACCTGTCTTCTCAGTAGTTTCTGAATAGCCATAAAGAGAAGGATTTATGGTTGGGAATGCTGAAAGGGTAAGGAAGTGTAAATCTTTCTTTTCTAACCAGCTGTTAGCTGTTCAGCCAAATAGAAGTTATATATAGACCTGATTTGTGAGTACAATATATAACTGGATCAAGGAAGCTGGAAGCACATACAGGTTTAAATCTGGAAAACATGTATGTGATGTGTCAGTTTTGGTTTCTGATAATTGTCATAAAACAGATTTTTGTCTTTATTAATTTAGCTTTTTGAAAGGTATTTTAATGTAAAAAGAGCTAGGGGTGGGTGAGAAATGAGTGCCAATGCTTGTTCTGAAAGAAGAAATTCTCTGGTTTTGGAAATAAATTGGGGTCTTGCATGTGATTCTGATGTCTTCTATATCACTATCATTTTTTTATAGCTTTGCCCAAGCTTTCATTTCTCTCAGTTGCAATATACATTAATTTGTCTTCAAAGAAATAATTTCTAAACAAACCAGTGCATCTTTGCACTACCACCAGAGATAATCAGAAAGTTACAAAAAAAGAAAAGACAACAATCCCCACTCAAACGCTGTTCCTGGCTTTTAAGGCAGTGACCATTATCCTTGCAGTCCCATGGACTGTCTCCTCTGACATCGGTATTTCAGTAGTAATTAACTTGATAGATCAGTCAAAGGCTTTCAGAGCGTATTAGATCAAAATTCTCAGCTCATGCATGAAATAAGTAACACAATACTTAAATTCAGAAAATACTTAAATTCACTAAAAGCAAAAGGGGGAACAAGGCAAACCGCTGCACTATCAGGTGTCACGTCTTTGACCCTGGTAAGCAGACCTGTATCCCAAATCAAAAGTGTGTTCAAAACTTGTTTTACATTCTAGGAAGGTTGTAGGTGAGCAAATAAAACCTTTCATCCCTTGGTACAGAGCACAACCTCTTCCCCTCCCTTGGAGTAACTGATGTGTTTCCCAATTTACAGACTAGAGTTAGAACAAGTCCAGAAGAAAAATGCTGCTCATGGAGTGCTGGCATACATTCAGGTCAACAGTTTATCTAAGGTATGAAAAGAAAGCATGACATCCATCCCTACCTGTAATGTGTCCTTTATGGGAATACACAAGACAGAGAGTCAAACAGACTTGATTAGCATAGCTAGTTTGATAACCAAGATGCTATGGCAGGAACAAACAGAACTGTGAAAATTACAGGAGATGGGATTACACTGCTTACGAGAAGAGAGAAGATTCAATCAACTTCTGCAAGCAAAGAGTTGTTGTAAAATGCACGAGTTTTCTGTGTGATTGTTAACCTGATTATTGTAGTAGAAATTATTAACCTGTCTGAAATAGTATATAAGCTTTTGGGAAACCTGAGTAAAATCGAATTCTGATCACCGAATCAGTCTTCCCGGCTCTCATCAATCGCCAATAGTCCTTCATGCAGTAGCTTTCTGTAGGGAGATGTGTGTGAAGTGATGCAGATGCCTACTTTGCAACTTCCTGTGTATACTAAGGACCATGACAAAATCCTTTTCATTGAACCCACAGTCTGAGCTTTTTATTTTATATTTTAGTGGATTTTAACTGTACCTCTTGACGGTAATAAACACATATTTATGTTTAAACATAAGATTTAATGAGCAATGCAATGGCCCAGATCCTACTGTCACGGGCAGTTCTTCAAGAATCTGCAGAGCTGATTCCTTGCAAACACTGGCACAAGCACCAATCCCATGAGCAGTCTAGGGCATCTTAATCTTTGAGTTTGGTTCATCCCCAGCCCCACTTGTGTTTACCACAGGTGACACCTGAGCACTTATATTCCACAAAGGTTAAAAAAAAACCAAACCAAACCAAACCAAACAAAATAAAACAAAACCTCAAACAAACAAAAAAAAATCCCCAACAAATAACCCACAAAAAACCCCCCCCAAAAACAAACAAAAACCCCTGGCACGTCATCATCCTCTAGACATGTTTGGAATTAATTGATGTCCTTTTGTATTGTTAACAAAGAAATCTCCAGTCAGGGACTGTGTGGTACATTGAACATTAAACTCTTAAATCTTGCCCCTGAGTTGAAATGTCTTGTTGTGGTCCCATACTTCAAAGGAGTATAATTTATTCTTCAGTTAAGCTTAACTGATGAAAATTCTTTCTTCTATCTTTAAATAAAATATGTATGACTCATTTGAAGCCACTTGTGGAGGGTTTTCGTTGTTTTTTCTTTTCTTTTGTTGTTGTTGTTTTTCTTTAATTCCATATAATAGGTTGTCTAATCAAATTACCAGTTGAGTTTAATTTAGTCAACATCACCCAGTGTCTTGATCTCTGGGGGCAGGCATGTTGATTTTTAATGAATTGGTTGATTTTATGGCAGTTTCTGAACTGCTGGTACTGAATATATCAGCTATCATCACTATGTAATCAAATCTGCCAATTATATGACATTGTGTTAATTCATTGAGCAAATGTAAATAAGCTGCTGTGACCAAAACTGTTGGGTCCATACCAATTCCACGATATGGGAAGAACAATCACACTGTAGAATTAACTCAGAAATGTTATAGTTAATTTTAATTATCTCCTGCTCCTTCTGCCATGAAAGCTGTGCCTTGGTTCCTCCTCCTTACCTCCGGTCTCAAAGCTAGGCTGTGATTGTTTCTAATTATTTTATAGGACAGAAAACCTTTTTGTAAACAACTGTGAGTGGCACACTCTTGTGACAAGATGATACCAAGCTAGACAGAATAATATCAACAAAAAGGCATGTCAGCTGTGACAACTTCATGACAGATTTGTCTCCCATCCAAAATATTTATCTCCCTGTCATGGATACTGATGAAACATGCTTTCTAGGAGGATTCCTCCCCGCAAAAAAACAACCGCCTCACCAAAATCCAGAGTAACGTCTACATGCTTTTTTGCCAAAGGAGTGGGCCATAAAAGATCTGAGATTTTTAATACATGCCTAGCCATACCTTTCAAAGAGAAGAGATTTAAGAGAAGGAAAAATTTACACCAGCTTATTTTATTTTCTTTAAAATGTAACAAACCCAGAAAGCTAAACAAAAGACATTTGACAGCTCCAAAGGAAGACTTCAAAGTACTCAGACTAGACTGAACATGCTGGTTGCTCCCAGCTGACAGACCAAGGAATTGAGGGCCATGAGAGGGGAAGTGGGGCTGAAGGTGTGTTACAAATCACACCACCATCACTGAATTTTAGAAATCCTCTTCACTAGAACAGTGTCTTCTGTCCTCCTCAATAAGTGTTTTCTGCAGCCAGTCTGAAAGCCACATGCAACACATATGACTCTACATATTTACAAAATGTTGCTGTACAGACAGACTGACCTTCTCCTTCACTTCTCTTTTATTGTCTCTTCAGGAAAGAGACCCCCAGTTTCATCACACCTAGAGACTGATGCCACCGTGGTAGGAGAGAAGCAAGAGCACATGGACTGTGAACAAACACCACTTGTTTTCTGGGCTTCAGACGACTTCTCTGATGGGTTTTGAACTGACACAAATTTAGCAGGCTCATGAATGTCATTAAGCTTCCGCCAGTTCCATATCAGCATGGCTTGGACCACCTGCCTCTCTGCACACACCACACCACAAATCAAGTGCAGTGGAGATAAAAAAGATATTTTTCTGTTCCCTGTTCCCTTCTGCTATAGTGAAATCAGCTCCTTTCCATGCTTGTGAAACACCCTTGTGAATAAATTTATAGGTAAATATATGTGTATTTGAACATATTTTTCCTAGTGCAGAAGGCATTAGAGAAACTAAGCATCATTAACTGTACATCAGCAAAGCTGGACTGATGGTTTTTGTTTTAATCATAACAGTTGGTGTGCAATCACGGAAAAATACGAGTTTTAGGGCTATGTGGGGAGCTTACTCAAAGAAACAAATGAAAGGGTGTGTTTCTGGCTTGTGCTTCATCTTTCTGCCCTAAACAAGTAAAATTTTTTTTTTTCCATCCCATCTAGGCTCCTTCTCATATGAGAGAATCAGTGAGAGGGATCTGGCTGAGCTATCATCTTTCAGAGGAGCTGCAGAGGCAGTATCAAGGTGGGGTGTCAGGGAACCCACAGAGCTGTAATACCCATGGTGTTGACTGGTGACAAACATGGAGCTGTTGGTGCTTCCAGGGCTTCTCCCAGGAGAGGCAGAGATCTCTGCCTGCAAGATGTTGCAAACTTTCTTTATTCTTGAAGAATTCATGAATGTGTTTGGTTTTGTTTTTTTCCCTTGATAGTGCACCCTGGTTTCCTTGCAGCCTCTGGCAGCAAAGTTGGAGGAAAGACAGACAGCTGAGTAGACCAAGTCCACTTGCTTTGTCAGGAAGTCGAGTCAAAAAAGATTTCTTTAATACAGTGTTGATCTTAGTGACCTCTACTGAGCTCCTGTCCTTTCCTGGGACAGAGAATTAGTCTTCCTTCTATTCTTGGTTTGAAGTGATAAGCTTGTTCCTTTGCCATGGGAATGGACAATGGATAAAAATCAATTCTCATTTAAGAAGCTACAGCAGTTTGCCTTTGCCTTTTCCTGCTGCCTGTATTGATTCCCTGAGCTCTCAGGGACACTATCAATCCTGTTGCAGTGCAGATTTATTTGAAAAGGAACTGTGATGATGGGTGCAGTTCCTGAGAAAAGTCCCTTCCATCTCCTCCTTGCTCTTCTGAGAGACAAACCAAGGCCATTTATCCCATCTGTGGTGGTGTGGATTCTCTGGAGGAGTTTACAGCCTAGTGCCATGATTGTCACTGCAATGAAAATTACAGTGCTTGTCACTGCAGACCTTCTTGCTGCAGCTCTTGTTTAAGTGGACCAGCAAAAGGAAAAGGAAATTGACTTTGGGGAAGAAAAAGAAACATGACAACTTTTTCCTCATGGTCCCTTCACTTTTAATTACCTTGAGATATTCGATGTGTCTGTAACATCCTATCCAAACAGTGCTTGTGTATCTGTCTCATAATATATTTTTTATTTACATAATGCACGGGATAGTCAGTTGGCTCACACCAAATGCCCCACCAGAAATTATTCCTAAAATGTTAATCTCCTTGAAAATTATGCTAGTGTAAATAACTATATGACGTGACAAGATAGTGGAAAGTCAGATGCCCATGACTTCAAACATTTGTGCCCTTATAGATCACTAGGTAATTGTTTCCATCGCTTTTTCCCAAACAGAAAATCCAAGCCCAAAGAGTTCTGGTGCAGTAGGTTAATTGTGATCTGGCTTTTATTGGCAGTGGCAAGGTGGACTGGCGCAAAACAAGTTTCTTTACTGGGCTGCATTAATTATCATCTTTAAAATAATCTTTTTACACACCTGAAATAATGTATCTCTCTGGTTTTCCCACTGCTTCATTCTTATTAGAGAAAAAAAGTCCACAAACCAATGGGAAAGTTAGATCAGGTGCCTGAAGCATCTGCTATCATGCAGGATTTCTTTATAGAAAAAGCTATAAGCAGTCACACATTGCATGCATTACAACATCCACTCCCAGGTTTGAAACTCAAACCCAATCTGCTTTGTGTGTTTGGAAGGAGAATTTCCTCCTCGTTTTCCCTGGGATTCATGGATTAAAAACTCTGATATTGGCAAGAAATATGAGCCTGGTACCAGAAGCTCAATACATCCCTGCTCTGTGCTGGCAATAAAAAACATTTTCTGTGGACAATCACCTGTGATGATTTCTCTGCTCTTCCTGCAGAATTTCCTCCTCACTTTCTATTTCCCCCTGGACTTGCAGACACTCCTGTTCTGCATGGATGTACTATGCTGAGTTGTGGTGGTCGCTTTCAGTTGCTACTGTAACTTACCAAGTTAGTTTAGTGAAAATGTTTTGGGTGTTTGTTGTCACTACTTGAACATAAGAGTTAAGCCTTAGAACTATTCACAAATGCATCTTAGCTTACTTGAAGGTACGTGCTAGGCTTCAGTAAAATAATTATTAGTCCTTGTAGAATAAGCCCAAGTGTGTAAGGTTCACTAGGTAGATATTGGTAATCAGTTCTGGGTTGTTGTTCTTTTGGGGTTTTTTTTGTGCAGTTGAAACACATTAATTATTTAATGAGTTTTGAAGTGCCTAAATGTGTTTCCTTCTTAATGAAAAATTTATGCCATGAGGCAATGAACAGTTTGTCTCTGCCCAGTCAATAAGTGTTTTAGATATATGAAAATAATGTTAATCCCTAGGGGAGGATTGAGGATCAGTAATGTGCTTGAGAGAAAGCTCTTCAGTTTCCCTGTAAAATTGTAAAAATATACTTGAAAACTGCTGAAATAAAGTTAGGACTGAGATTCAAGGAATGTGCTAAGGAACTCAAAGTGCATTTCGAGAGATATTTTTAAAGATTTCCTTTTTGCATTTACATTTGTTTTATGTGCAGAGCCATGTGGAAATAAGTTTAAATGTTCTGGGAGGGAACAGTGATAAAGAAAGAATTCAGTGAGGCTCTACAGTGAACAAATAAAAGGAGGATTTCTATCTCCTGAAAATAAAACTTTCCTGCATTTTCATCTCTTTAAAATCACTCAAACCAACCATGCATCAAAGGTGTTGGATTTTTAATTTTCTGCCACCAGGAAACTTTAAGTCCTCATTTGACCATTAATACTCTTTGCAGAGTATTGATGCAGTCTTTGCAGAGTATTGTGCTCTGTCTGTAGTGTTTTGAGAAGTGTTTAATTCTTCATAGGCTTTGCACTCAGGAGAATGTGGCAAGCTTATGGCAAGAATATTTGATAGTCCCTATCTCTACAGACAACATAGTGAACATATATTTTAAGACTAATTTTGGTGCATACACACACTGAGTTTTTGTTCAGTAGCCCTGATTTAATATAAAATAATAATAAATAAATAATAATAAATAAAACAAAAATAAATAAAATTTCTGTCTATTTTTCCACTCTTACTGAAAACACAGAACCAGTTGTCATTTTCTGTTTGAAGTTTATTAGCATAAAACTTTACCAGTATAACCTGTAAAGCAAAAAACAAAAATACAAGGTTCTGATGCTAGAAACTAAAAATGTTTATCTGTCAATTTGTTATATGTTTTCTTTGGTAAGTAGATAACGTAGCTGATTTGGGTAACCAGTCAAGTTGTTTTCAGAAGGTTGTGGAGAGGTTTCCAATTTTAGAAAATGATGTGTGCGCCTATACATACACAGCAGTAAATGTAACAGATGAAGGATTCCAGCATCACATATGGCTAAAAGAGAAGGAAAGTCTGTGCAGAGACAGTGTGTGAGTGAGCAGGATGAAGACAGGTGGTGTCCATCATTGTGGATGCACAAAGTACAGAAAAGGGAACACATACCAGCTACACCTTCTTCCTCTGTATTCCCACCACTGTAGAATTAGGCAGTGAGATGTGGCATACACGTGCAGTTCAAATGCCACTCTGTGTGACCATTTTTTTCCACAGGAGATGTAGATCTCACATTTGTAAGGCTGCCTCCATCTAAGCTAATCTTCTGTTTAGAAACAGAAAATGAGGTCTCCCCACATGGAGAAAACAAATCAGTCACTTGGGCTTAGTTTATCTTTAGAGGTCCTGACCACAAGGATGGCAAAACCTCACTCTAGTCCCACTCTTAGCCCACTGCCCTAGAAACATTGTCATTGGGAAATGAACTGGGATAAAACTCCTGAAAAACATACTTTGCCCAAGACAAGTGGTACTGCAAAAATTTTCAATTTTGCAAAGCTCACAGTCCAGCAATTTAATTATGCCAAGAGAATGGGCAGTAACAGCAAAATAGATCTAAGTCTTTCTTAGTCAAATAAAAATCCCTATGAGAACTGAAATACCATCACATAATTTTGCATCCCTAATTATTATACAAGCTTACTTTAAAAGTCAACAATGCTGTAATTTTGCTTTTTGTAAAGTGGTATTTATGTTCTGGAAAAAAACCTACTGCTTCTTTATGTAGTAAATTCATTTTGGATAATCATGAGTCTGCTTGGTATAAATTTGACTTTGTTTGGAAAATGTTATTTTTGTTGAATGTTATTAAAGAGATGAAAGAAAACTCTCCTATTCCTTGTCTGATCAATGCCCAAATGAGGATCAGAAAGGAAATTCCTATTCCCATAAGCTGCAGCTTTAAAATAAATGGTATAAACCTTGTTTTTCATACTTTATTCAGTTTTTTAAGGATAATTTCCTGCATGTATAGTATTTTATTCTGACTAGAATGTCACTGAAAAGTGTGAATTATTTAAGGGGTTTTGAAGAGCTTAACTGCCATTTCTTTAAAAAACCCAAAATCTTCAAATACATCTAGGGTGCTGCTGATTTAAATCCACACGGTTGTTTGCTCATTCGCCTCAGTGGAATGCAGAAGGGAATCAGAGGGGTAAAAGTGCAAAAACCCTCCTGTGTTGAGACAAAAAGTTTAGAAAGTAAAGCAAAAGCTGTGGGCATGAGTAAAACAATAACAAGGAATTAATTCCCCACTTCCCATGGGAAGCAGGGGTCCATGATCTCCAGGAAAGCAGGGTTCCCTACTGCATGATGGCTGCTTGGGAAGGCAAATGCCATCACTTCTGCTTCTTCATCGCTTCATCTTCTCAGCTCTTTCTGCTCAGGACGAGGCCGTGTGGTCTGGAATGTCCCTTTGGTCACTCCACTGTCCCAGCTGTGTCACCTCCCATCTCCTTGCTCACTCCCATTCTGCTCACTGCTGGGCAGCGTGAGGAGCAACAAAGGCTCCTCCTTGGTGCTGTGTAACCAACCACTGTCAGATAAAAAAGTGTCTCTCTGATGGCCTGGTTTGATGATAGCCAGTAATGCTGCCTCACTGCTCTCCTGTGCTTTCCAATCTCTCTGAATTTTATTACCTTGACTGCAAATTCCAGAGGAAGGCATCGTATTTTTGTCTTTTTTTTTTTTTTTTTTTCCTGTTTAGTTGTACTGTAGCTCTTGAGAAGAATCCCTGTATGTTGCTGGGTATTATTGCAACTGACGAGGATTAAATAGAGTGAGCTGAGAAAGTGACTTCTCTTTTTGCTTGCCTTGGTTCTGTATAGTGGGGTTACTCAGTTACTTTTTTGAGGGGGCACCAGACACAGAGGTGCACCAATTGGTACCCATTCTCCCATGTGTTCAGGAGCACTTTTTCCTTCAGAGGAGTGCTGTGACTCTCACAGGAGAGGAGAAAGAAAAACTTTTCACCAAGAATGGTCATCAGACAAACTTAGTCCTGAACGTGCTTCAGTCACAGCAGCCTCTCACCACGCTCCTCTGGAATTTCCATCATAATGCTCCCAAGTAAAGGTGAGAACATAAACACACCTAGTGCTCTCCTGACTGCTTTACAAGAGCACCTAAGGATCCAAGAACTTCCTGACTGCCAGATAAGAGGAGACAATGCGTAATTTTCAGCACTATTTCACCAGAAACACATATTGAGAAAGATCTGATTTGCTTTTGTGACATTGTACATTCCACAAACAGATTGTATTTAAAAAATGCTTTTAGTTATTTTTGAAATTTTTTTCACCCATCTGAAGAATGGTTAATGGCTTGAAATAATGCAGGATCTTTGTGGTATGAGTTGCATGACTGTCTCACAGCAGAATTTTCTCAAAGTAATACTCAACAGTTTAAGTAGTTGAAATCTCCAGCCACCTGTGCTGAAGACAAAAGATTGGCCAATTTAATTAACCACAGGCTCAAGAAGCATAATTCATTATCAGTTTTACCAATATCAATATCCTGAATGTGAAAGAGGCTGGAACACAGCTGTCTAACCAGGAAAGCAAAGCTGTAAATCTGATTGCTTTCCTTGCTCTCTTGCTCTTTAACTGATTGCAAGAAAAACAAACAAACAAACAAAACCCAAAAAACCCAAAAAAACCCCCACCCATTAAAAAAAAAAAAAAAAANTCTAATATCCCAGAAAAAAAAAAAGAAAAAAAAAAAAGAAAAAAACCAAAAAAACCCAAACAAACAAAAAAAGAAGAAAATACTCACAAAAACAACCCAAACAAAAGAAATTCAATGAATTTGATTAGCATAGTGGAAAAATATGCCCAAAGAAGTAATTAAAGAGCATTTCCCTGAATCTTTAAAATTGCTTTTGTTTTCACATACACAGACTTCCCTTCTAGCCTGATTTTGTCATGCAATAGTTGTGGAAGTGACAATGGTTAGTCACAGAAATGAAAAAAAGCAAGGAGTTCAAGAGGTGATGTAGACTGTCCTCTTAAATCTAGGAGAAAATTAACTGTTTCTAGATTCACTAACATATTTCTTGAAACCCATTTTAGAAACTCCTGTCACCAGATATTCCACCACGTCTTTGCCCATCAGTCAACATAGTCAGGAGCAAGATTCTCTATATATTTAGCATAATTTTTGTGCTCTAAATGAAGATAATTACTATTTACTTTTTCTTTGAAAATCAGTGCTGATTAGGGAGTCACATTTTCATTCTGCAAAGAATTCCAACCTCCAAAGGCTATTGTTATCCCAAATGAGAGAAAGAAGCCAATTCTTTTTTCCCTCAAAGTTAAAATGTCATATCTTGGATTAGGATGACCAAAATGTTTTCAAGCCTGTCAAACCATTTGTCTAATTATCCTTTCATACATTTGTCTGCATGAAATCATTGAAAGAAAAGATTTTAGCATTATCAGAATGGTACATGAAAGCTGAAATTATGTGCTTTGTCTTTCCTTCTGAAATTGCTACTCAATCTTTTACATGTCTGTGAATTATTTATTTTATTTTCAAATAAATTACATTCTTTATTGGAATATTATTCTAACTCTTTGCTAGGTTGCAGTGAATAGCTTGCTTGGTAATTTCTTTGTTTACAAGGACAGTGACTGTGGATAACAGATTTTTTAAAAAAGAGACATTCTCTTGTTATTTACAATCAAAATCTGTGTTGAAATAATACATGAAGACCAACACAGATTAGTATTTTATAAAATTTTACTGAAATTATTTTACTAATATCACCAATATCTAAAACCTTAGTTTCAGAATAAATCAAGACTTCTGGGCATGAAACTGCCAGAGCTGAGATAGATGATGTGCACCAGAGACCTGTAACACCACTGGGGTCATTGATGTTGCATTCTTCCCTGAGCTGCTGGAATTAAGCACTAGTAGGGAGTGCAGGATGGAGCAGTGGGGAACAGCAGATCTACTCTCTTCCCTTTGAATTCTGAGCTCCTTGCACTTCACGAGTGTGCCTAACATTGCACATGGTGCATCATTACTAGCTGGAGATAGGCATAGCCCCAGGAATGTGTGTAGAGATCAGGAGAAATTCCTGGAAATTAAACTCGTGGGAAAATTAAAATTTGTTCTAGTTCAGTGCAGCAAACTGACAAAAGTAGCTTGTAGTGAGTGAAACAATAAAAAATAATCCTATATTTAGGCTGAGTTTTCCATGATAAAGTTATGTTGATGTAGCATGATTTAATAGGTTCTAATCTTGGAAACTTCAGCCTTGGAATGGACTCCTGCATTCCCAACCAACCCACATTGCTAGATCAAGATTGCTGCTTTTCTTTTATTGAATAGGAGACAATGTAAAAGCAGACAAGGAATGCCCCATTGCTGTGCTGCTCTTTGCTGAACCTGCATTTCCCACTCTGCTTGATCTAAAGCTGATTTATTTTCACCAGAGCTGACACCAGCCTATTTGTCACTGAAATAACATTAGCATAACAGCAGAGCAATGGAGCAACAGATGTTTATCCCAGACCAGGATCCCAAACATCTGAGGAGATTGAAAGGCTTCTTCTGTTTAAACTACAGATTTTGCTTGGAGCACCAAGACAAATAAAAATGCCAGCCTGACAACTTCACAGCCCAAAATATACACTGGTTCTCACTGTCCCTGCTAAATCCAGCCCACTCTACATCTCACCCAAATTTCCTCAGACTTATAGTGAAATCTCTGGAAATGCTGCATTGTATCACAACACATCACTGTTGGTCAAAGTGAGACACAGTACCACTGCTTTATATTTTGACACCTGTTGGAAGTTAGATTTGTGGTTTTGGGGTTTGTTTTTTTTTTTACTTATAGAATTTTTCCCCATGAGATGCTAGCAGACTAACTACTGGATACTTGTGAATGTTTGACAAAAACAAAGAAATGGCCATATGAGAGGGTAGCACTGAGCTACACCTTTTGTTTTTGGGTCTGGGGAGATAACACAAGTTTTGGGGCAGTTTCTGTCTCTTGCTCTTGGCACCAGAGAGGATGGCTGAGCCGCTGTTTGCTGCGGGAAGAGTTCACTGTCATGATTCTGTCCCATCCTGCGAAATCTATCATCATCTACTCGGGTGCCTAGGAACTCTGAGCTCGGCTCCCCCCGCCTTTCTGGTCTGGCCCTGTCCCGCCACTGCGGCTTCCTCAGCGCTTTGAGGCTTTCTGCTACTCTGTAGCCCTGCACTGCCCAGTTCTGCTGGGACACCCCTGCTGCTCCAGCTACCAGTGCAGAGCATCTGATCTCATCCACCAGCCCTGGACTTTCCACCCTTCCAGCTTGGTCTCTTGGAGTCCTGCAGGGGCACCGAGATCGAACTGCCCTGGGCTTTGAGAAAGAAAGCCCTCGAGGTTCCTGGTTCTGTTGATTATTAATACTGTAGTTATTGTTGTTTGTTTGTTTTTTCAAACACATGAGTAAAGACCTGTTATGCCTATGCTCATAGGCTTTCTGCCTGAAAGCCCCTTTAATTTTCTAAATTAGAAAAATTTGGAGGGAGGGGATTTGAATTCTCCATCTCTAGGGAGGTCCTGCCCCTCCCTAGCAGGTACCTGTCTTTCAAACCAAGACAACAACAAAAGCCAACATTATCTCTTCTCCTCAAGGTCAGGGAGTTATTTTGACTACATCACATATTCTGTGATCTGTCATGTATTGCATCTTCTTGCACCTTCTTCTCCAAACTGCTTTTGGGAGCATTGATGTTTAATGCCAGCAAAATATGTGTCATTTGCTGCTGTTCCTAGAACTTCCTTTGCAACATCTGCTTCCCAGTTAGGAGGGCCAGTGCTAGTAGAAATGAACACACCATGTGTTAAGCACAATAGATAAGTGTGTTAATGCATAAGAGGTGTCAGTGCTCTCCCCAGCTATTGAAAGAAGGCTGTCATCCAGATCTCAGGAGGTTTGAGTTAAAAGGTGAGAGAAGCACCAGCCAGGGCTGTGAAGCCTGCTGTCATTTAGCCATGAGAGCTTGTACCTTGCCTCTGTTAGTGCTGACACCTCTTTGTGTTGGGACTTGCCATTTAATATCTGTAGAAAAAGGAAATGGCCCAACTTACTGGCAGCCAAAATACATATTCAGGGGAGCCTTTAGAACAGCAGAGAAAGGATCAAGAGTCTCACTGCACTGATTTCTAATGGCAGAAATGATCAGATTCCTAAAGCGTCTTTAAAATGGTCTCATTTGACTGGCTTTAATGCATGATTCTTGCTTTCTTAGGCTGAATGATTATTTTATTCAAAGTAGCCAGAATACAGTTCCTTAAAATGAGTTTTCTTTTTTTTTTCCTGGGAAAGTTTCCTTTTCTGTATTGCCATTCAAACCATGTGTGATCATTTAAGATACACTAACTGCATCTGTACACTCATTTTTCACACACGAAGAGCAGCTCATTTCTCCTTTCAGGGAAGTACTAAATTTTGTATGAAAAGAAATATTAAGCTCTTGTACATACAAAGAAAATTATCTTCTCCTGGCCTTGTGTTCCTTTCCTGCAGTATATATATATATGCATGTACTCCTATATACATTCATTATCATAAGTAGTGAACACATACAAAATGTCCTCTGAAGCCAGACAATTTCAACCTCTACTTGAAATTCTCCCTATTAATTTAAATGATTGGGAATTTGTTTTGCTTGCAAAAATGTATTTTGCCTGTTGACATGTTCTTCACATTAAATCCATGACAAAAGGGCAGGGAATTGATAAAGTATCTCTCTTCATGCTGAGTTGTTTTTTGTTGCTGTTTGTTTGTTTTTTCTCTAGTTTTCCTTTTATATGAACATGGGATATTAGTTTTTGTTGCACCTGCCTTGATTGTGTCAATTCATGCCTTTTATTAGAATTGACATCTTATGTTTTTTCAAAGACTAAAATCTTTAAGTCCCATCATTATGTGACATTTCTCTTAAGAGAAATCAGTTTCTAACCTATTATCTAAGAGGGGAATGGGTATTTGTCATAAAAAATTGGCTGCTTCCTACCCCAAAACATAAATATCCTCAAACTCAGTTATAAATGTATTTGCACATATATGTCTGTGTTTATAAAGTTGTATATTATTCTCCCCCCCATATACATATTTATAAATTAAGTCAATCTTGGAAATTTTTATATGTTTTTAACAGGTATAATCACAAACATAAAAACATCTTTGCAAGTTTCTAAGGTAACAGAATGTGTCTGCTTCCAAACTGAAATCTGGAAGATCCATAATTTACAAGAGAGAAGAAAAAAATTAGTAACACCTGGAAAGCAAACGGATCATAATGAATTATTCTCAAACTTCACTACTTGAAAGCACCTTAAAAATAGGGAATGGATTTTCATAATGTATAATGACATCTGACAGCTGAAATGTCACTGGTATTTGGGAACAAAATCTCTTGAAAAGCCTCAGTGTCTGGACAATTCACATACATTTTCCCAAACAGAGTACAGCTGCCCAACCTGTAGAGACACCATTCCAAGAGCTAAATTGAAAGCAAAATGACTAATATGAGGTATAAATATCCATTAGTTATAGCAGGATAATTGTTTGAGGTATTTCCCTCATGCACAAAATTTTTTAAAAAAATTATATCTAACCTACAAATTCTGCTTTATAGAGTTTAATAGCTGCTTTCTCAAGACTTTAAACTGCTTAACTTTTTTTATCCTCTGGCTTAACAGCTGAAGTGTTTTCCACAGCTTTACTTTGAAAAAAGTAAATCTAACATGCTATAATGTCACTAGCAAATGTTTATTTACTGTAGGGTTTAGGTGCTGTTCATTTGTCTTTTCTCTCTATAAGTAATTTTCCAGAAAATTCAGCCTGTGAAGATCCTGGGAAGAACCAGCTTTTAATCTTAAGAAGATTTTTTAAAATTTCTTTATTGAAATGCTGTCAATAACGAAGCAGAAAAGTGTTCTGCAACACATACTTATTTCTTTTCCCTCAAGGTTCTGTAACTTGATATATTCTTTTCTTACATCTTTTATACGGCCATAAAGTTAATTTCAGCTACACCTTATCCACATCCTTAATCTTCAAGCTATTTAATAGGGTTTAATAAATATGGGATATATTATTTTATCTAAAAGACAGATCAGGCAGAAAAAAGGGGAGAACAAAGAGGTCTTCACTGCTTTTAAAGGCCCAATATATATAAGAGAGTTAAGAATATATCTCCCCAACCCTATCTGTTTTTCTGCTCTGACAGATCCCATCCCTCCTTACGCTCCTAAAAACTTCAGCATTTAGGACTCTTCAAGGGGCATAGATTCTTCTCCCTCCTCTTACAATCTGACTTTTCTATTATTTTGGGGTTTTTGTCAGTGAAATCTGAATTCCTTTCCTCTTCCTCTTTGGGTAGCATTTCAACATGCTGTTTTCTCCACTCATTTTCCTATTGCAAACCTTCCTGACTCAGTATCCACCTCCTAAAATAACATCCACAGGCAGTTTGCCATATCAGGGACAGAGAATCTCACTCTGCTTATGTGCCACTCAGATATATTTGCTCTCTGCATGTAATTAAATCTACTAATTATCTGCTGACATTCAAATTCATAGCACCATGGAGCCCTTTTAAACAGAACCTTGGCAATATTTCAAAAGACTTGTTTTTTGGTGGTGGGGGGAGGCAGAAGGAGAAGGAGTGGGGAGAGAATAGGATTGTTTTCATTTTCTCCCTTGAGTTATAGCCTACATTTCCAGTAAGCACCTACTCCCAAGCCAAAATAATAAAATCGGGTAGTTGTGGATCTTTAATAAGGAGGTCTGCAGCTGGTATTTTCTCACTGTCTCACATACTTAAATTTGACATGTCTGGAGGTAAGAGATCTCTGGGGAAGATAATGCTAGACTGCCATGTGTCTGCTTGGCAGCTTCCCTGTTTAAGAATGACCTGGAGTGCTCCTTTCACAGTAGGTGCCAAAACTGGCCCAGCAAGGGCCTGAAGCCGTGTTCAACCCTGGCCATTATCACATGCAAGGGCTAATGCTGGACTGGAAATCAAAGACAGCTTTTGCCTACAGGAGTGCCCTGGATGCAGCAGGCACAGCCCAGACTATCTCGCCGCTCTCATGGCTCAGCATCTCTCCACGTGCTGTGGTCACTTTGAATCCAGGGTAGAAGTGCTCAGGTCTAACAAGCCAAGTTACATCTTCTCCTAGGCCATACTTGAGATATTCCCACCCCCTGCTCTGCCAGCACAGAGCACAAAGCTTGCAGGGAGGGCCAACGTTGTCCTGTGCCACTCCTTGATGTTGCTTTCCCACCAGCACCTTGTGAGCCTCTGTAGATAAGAATTAGGCCTTTTTGCTTTTAACTTTTCTAATAAAAGAAGGCAGATTAATTCCTTTAGGGAAGGAGCTGCCTGGGATCTGTTTGATCTTCTGCCTCCATTCACAGTTTGATATGTTTTTCCAAGCAGTTAAAAAACTGGTTTTGTATTTCTTAACAAGGAAGAACAGGAAGAATTCTTCTGGGCATCTCTAACAACCATCCGATCTTTTACTGACACCTTTTCACTCATGAACAGACCTGTTGATGGTGAAGATTATTTTTTTACAAAATCACTATAAAGAGAGGCTCTGAAAAAGAGATTTTCATGCATGAGGGATTGTAAATTCATTGTATTTTTACAGAAAGACAAAATGGTGGATCGTCACAAAGTATTTTTATGGCTATTACATGGAACTCTATTTACAAGGCAGGCACAGTTTGTGCTACAACAGTCATTACCTATCTGGAGCCTTTATAAACAACTGGAAAGAAATTTGAATTCCCAAGAGCATTATGGCAAAGATCTATATCTCCAAAAACATGTATATGAAAAAATTTTTGTCTTGAAAGCAGATCAACCTTGGCCCCTGCATGTAAGGCAAGCTGAAGTCTGGAGTATTCCAAATCTACAGCTACACTGAGTAATGGGGCTGCATCAGTAGTTCTTCTCTCACTGTTAGGAATTTGATGTAAGCAGAAAATACGCTGCTGTCACTGTGCATCTGACAAAGGACATGCCACAAACAGGGAAGAATGAGTCCAGCAATAAAAAACCCTGAAATGCCACAACAAGTTCCTTTTCTATCACTTTTCCTCTCTTTTTGGCAAAGATCTAAACCTGAAAAGCATGGGTAGTGACATGTCAAAAATGTAACTGGAGTGGTTAGTGGAGGAGGTAGGTAATAAAAGTAAATATCACGTTTCCTACATTCACTCTAAACTTCTTCAGTGTTTTAAGAAGTTTATACATTAAGTCCAACCTGTTCTAAAATACAAAAATCTGAAAGTTAAGGACCATGTATATCTTTGTATCTGTATGGTACAATTAAAGTCCCCAACTTTGAGGTTTCTCAAAGATATAGATCATACATATCAGAATCTCACTAATCATTAAAAGCAGACAAGAACACGGAACTTAACACTCTGTAGATGTCTCTGCTCAACATAACAACCATTGGTCTATATGTGCATAAGTTATAGGAGGCCGGAATTGACTGTGACGAGTGCCATCATTAACTTGTATACACATCTGTTTTGACATCTGCTATAATGTTCATCAGCCAAAATAGAGGCAGAACTTTGTATTTCAAGCATTAAAAATAGATCCAGACCAAACTGTACAGGTGATTAGGGGGAGGGACTGGCACATCACTCTCCAGAGAGCAAAACTACTGAAGAATAAATGAGTGGATGACTAGTACCTTATTCTCACTCTCTTGTTTCACTTTATACCCTGCACAGAGTTAAGCCACCCAGCAATATCATTCCACAACTCCAGGCAGCTACACAATCCTGGATAGAGAGATTGAGTGTCTTGGCCTTTGAAATGAGCCACAAAAGAACACCATGGATTTAACCATGATTCTCCTTTACTGTAAGTGGAGGCACACACGGTGTTGCTGTTAATGCTGACAGGATTCCGTGAGCTGATGTGGCAATTCTGCATCTCCTCTTATTCACAGATCACTGTGATGTAACAGCAGAAATCTAGCAAGGCACATTGCATTCATCTTACACTGCCTTTTACAGATGCACACACAGCCCTAGAATCCATACCCTACCATAATCATAAAAGAGTGTGGGTTGGAATATACTTATAAATTCTTCCAGTCCAACCATCTTGCAATGCACAGGGACATCTTCCATAAAATGAAGCTGTATAGTGCATGTTGTGCAAAGCAAGGAAATGTTTGGGAAGTATCAACTTTGCCTGCCACGTGCAGATTGTAGCCCAGAAATAAAGGAACATGGTTACTGTCCTAGGTTGAGCCTGTGGTACAACATGGAGACTTACAGGAATATTTCAAGACTTGAACAGTGGAGCTGTCTCCTTTAGAAATGGGAAAATGTGGTTCCCAGGGAGGTACCAGGAGACACTCAGCTGCTCTGCTCTGAGGATTACAGACTTCGGCCACTCTAACATTTACAAGTTGCTGCCTCCTGGTGACACTGCTTGCCCTCATCAAAGTATGGAAACTAGCGGTGAAGTGGATCAGTCCTGCAAATCTATGAAGGGAGCCTGTTGACTCATGTACTGTAAAGAATGAAAATGTTGGAGATCAGCAGCTTCTCAGGAAAAAAAAAGCACTTTGGTTCAGATGGCAAGTTTATGGGGGTAGTTTGCCATTGCAGTGGTTTTGTTCTTATCCTCTAATATTCTTCCCTTCCAGTGTATGATTTTTCTCTCCTGCTTATTTTGACAAGAAATCATCACTGCAAGGACCATAGAAGGTATTTTGGTGAAGAACTCTTCTTGGGCACTAACCAAATAAATGATAGGATACAAGAAACTACTGTTCTTTTTAAAATAATCACAGAATTACAGAATAAGCTGATTTGGAAGGGACCCAAAGGGATCACTGAGTCCAAATTCTGGCCCTGCACAACTTTTCAAGTGTGATACTACACTCACCCCCTGTCTACATCTCATTATCTTCTGGTTTTGATTTCTAGTTTTCATGTCTCTGCTTTTCCTGAACTGTTTTCCTCTCTTTTCAAAGGAAGAACACACACAGACACACACAGACACACAGACACAAAAAGGAAAAAAAAAAAAAAAAAAAAAAAAAAAAAAAAGGGCAAGCAGTTTTTCATATGCACGAATAATGCAGCTAAAACTTTACACACAACACACACAACAATTTGGGAACCCTCACTCACTCACTTCAGTAGCCTTTAGCACTTTGTTCGCCTCTCTGGATGCAGAGCTGCTTTCACTGCCTGTGCTTTGCTGTCCTGACACAGATGGAGTAAATCTGTGCCTCCTCGCTTTTTGAATCACTTGGGCATTGTTTTAGTACGCTGGTTGTCAAGATGATAGTGAGGAGAAATGAAAACCTGGTTAACAGCAAAATGCTCAGTGACTATTGCAGAGTATGGCTCCAGAGCTGTTCCTTCACTGATCAGATTATAAATAAAGTAGGATGAACAGGTTTCTTGTACCTTATACTGTAGCACTCTACTGAAAGGCATGCTGCTGTGAATAAATGTCCTTGTGGCAATGGTCTGCCAGGGGTCTCCAGCCCTGCTGGGGGTCAGGAAGCATGAACTGAAGAGCCTCTTCTTGATTGTCAGAACAACAGAAAGGGAAGAAGTCCAAGATAATTGCTTTTTCCTTCACTGAGCACCAGTTTACATATTTGTGTTCCCTTTCATAGTTCAAATGTCCACTGCAGTTCCACACTTCTCTCTGTGGTTGTCTTATCAAGAGCAGAACACCCAACTCAACACAAAAATGAATAAATGAGAATTATGGGTTCATATATGGACTCTGTACCTAATAGCATATCAGTCTTTTTCCTGGAATAACTTCTTGAACAGGGAAATTCTCTGGGGACCAGTCCCTGCCTAAATTGATTCAAAGTGCAAATTTGAGCATGATGTTATTTTATTCCAAAACATGTTTGGATTCTATAGTTTTCCAATTCAGTTTTTGGTTAAAAAGCCAAACCAAACCATGAAACTTTGGGCCTTCTTTTGTCTCTCTGTGCCATAATTTCTTCATCCATATCTTTGTAAGGAACAGCATCTGTAACAATTCAAATAATGAACTTGTGAAGGTTTTTTCCCACTTGGACAGATGCCTTTAGGCAAAATCAGACCGATTTGTGCATATTTTAGCATATCAATTTGCTTTATAAAATATGCATGTCATAATTTGTGAGAGGAGTTTCTCAAAGTGCAGCAAAAAGAAAGAAACTTTAATGCTGAATCAGAACAAGAACTTGTCACAGAATTACAGAGTCATAGAATATCGTGAAGTAGAGGGTACCCACCATATGCCTGGGAGTGTTGTCCAAACACTTCTTCAGCCCTATCAGGTTTGGAACAGTGGCTGCTTCCCCAAAGGCCCTGTTCCTGTCCTCTGGATGAAAAATGTTTTTGTAATATCCAACCTAAACCTCTTCTGGCACAACTCCAAGCCATTCCCTCGAGTCCTGACTCTGGTCACCACAGAGAAGGGATCATTCCATCACCCTCAGAGGAAGTAGTAGCCTGCAATGAGGTCTCCCCTCTCTTCACCAGGCAACTGCACCACATTATCTGAGTCAAATGCAGAGTGTAGGGAAACAGAAGGAATGGAGATCGGATTTGAAAAAATCAGTTTGTTTCAGCAGCATCTGCAGTAGCTAAGGCATGAGAGTTATAATGTCTAGAAGACCTTGACAATAGCTCATGGGAGGAAAAGAAAAGATTTTTGGCCTGAGAAATAAAGTTTAATGCAAGTATCTGAACTATGAATCCTCCAAATCTGCAAGGCAGTGTCAGGAAGGAAATTTAGCCTTAAACCATAGCTGAATAGTTAGATTAATATTAAAAGAAGTCCCATAACAGCTACATCTGTGATGGATAGGTTCTTGTGCAACTCACACACAGGTGACCTTGATAACTGTGATATGCAGTATCTACAGGACAAGTCTCTACAGAAGTGGCTTTGGTTTTTGTACATCAGCACTTTTCTTCTGCAGTGGCTGCAGGTTTTTGGGTTAAAGCTTGATCTGCAGTAACTCCTGAGTCTTGCTTGTAGAGGGTTTGTTGTTTTGGTTTTGGTTTGGTTTGATTTGGGTTGTTTTCATTGCAATGGTTTGTACTATTGAACAGGAAACTATATGGGCATATACCTGTGTACAACTGCTGGCACAATGTAGATAATTGTAACTTCTCTGTCATTTTCACAAAATAGATTCAGATAATTCCATTTTTCATTGGAACTTCTGATTGTTTTCTTAAACCTAGAGGTAAACAGCATTACAAATAATGACAGTATCCCTTTCTTTTCCATTTAACCTGCCAAATCCTTTATCTGTCAATTAGGTCAACACTTCCTGCTTAGAGTTGGGGGAGGGAATCTCTTTATCTGATTCACTGCCATTTGGGAGGTAGATTGTCCATATGGCTCCACTTGAGCCAAATGACCAGAAGGCTTCTTTTCTGAGTCACAAAGAGCTTGTTGGCTGACTTTAGCAAGGACATACTTTTGATAATTTATGCTTTTAACAGGTAACTTCCCAGTCAAAACAAAAAGGAAGGAATAGGGAGATAGGAGGCAATCAAAGATAGAGAATGCTTTGTTCTGTCAGGAAATGGAAGGCTGGATTCTGCCCTCTGTGACAGTAAAATCCTTGAATATCAGAGAAACACAGAATAAAAGGAAGGCTTGGGCTGGAGGGGACCTTAAAGACCATTTAGTTTCAACCCTCTGCCAAGAACAGGCATTTCCATTAGACCAGATGGTTCAAAGCCCACCAAACCTGGCCCTGAACACTACTATGGGTTGGGTACCCACAAGTTCTCTGGGTAACCCCTGTCAGTGCCTCATGACCATCACAATAAATAATTTCTTCCTAATATCTAATACAAAATACTCTTTCAGTCTGAAGCCATCTCCCCTTATCCTGTCACTACATGCTCTTGTTAAAGTCTCTCTCAGTCTTTCTTGTCAGCTCCCTTCAGGTTTTGAACATAAAGCCTAGTGCCATCTCCCAAATTCAGTCTTATATATTATTATTACATGTTTTAAATTAAGCAGTTTGCTGCCTTGCTCTGCAGCCAGTACAGTAGAATGCTTCAATTTTTTTCAAGAAAGTCTTCCACCTATTTTTTCCTAGAAATTCAGGTTTTGGAGGAATAGGTTAATTCCAGTTGTGAAGTTGCATAACTTGGATGATAAAGTGCTCTGAAAAAAAAACCCAGTCAAATGAAAAGCTGAGTGCTATTTTTTTTTTAATACTAAACCTCAATAAAATTTTTTCAAGCACGTAAAAAGAACTTCCCTCACAGAAAAAAATGTTTACCACGTTTTCTGATTCTGCGTTGTTCTGAAAGAAACTGAAATAATGACAAATTCAACAGCTTTAGAGGCTCATGTATCACAAATACAATAAACTATTCCAATTTCTAAGTAATCTTTGGCCTAGGATATGTATGTGAATTGTGTTGTTTCACTCACGTGAAATAATTCTCCAGGCTAAAAGTCAGTAGGATTTTTCGTTGAGAAATATAGACAGGTTCTTATTTTACTTGTTTCTATGATGTCGTTAAAAGGCATAGTTTATTTATATTATGGTCTTCATCTTCCATTTTCCAAACAGTAAAAAGCTCTGATGGAAGATACTGTTTTTTTCCTTCTTTTTGTACCTTCCTTTTTTTTTTTTTTTTTTTGTATTTTGCATGTAGTGAGGATGTTTTGACCCTTCCCCTGAGAAATAGCATCAAACAGGTATTTATTTATTCAGTAGAAAAGCTACCTAAGCAAAGATACGTATCTGTTGTAGGAGTAAACATTTTTCACCTCACTTGTGACTGTCAATTTAAGACAGAAGTAAATGTCACAGATTAGTTTACAAATCTGAAACCCACTGCTGTAACTAGCCTGCAAATCAGGCTGTCATTGTTTACTGGATGGAAAAAGTGTTCACTATGCAGTTTCCACAGCACAGGCACCAGCATAGTTTTGCATTCTTCTAGGACAGGGGAAATGGGCTGTAAGGTCTCTTTTAGGCTGATTTAAGTGTGAGTCTTGATTTAGGTCACTGTAAATGGGTAAACAAGGCCAGCTGGCCAGTGCAGAGGAGAGTTCAGCTTTGCAGCACATATTTAGGTAACTTCTTATTCTGATCTACCTGTGGAGGCATTTCCAAAAGAGTAAATGGAACAAATATGTGTGCATGTCCAGATGAGATCTCTCTTCCTATGAGGGGCAATGGCCCAAATGCTTTCCCATGCAACTGAAAACTTCACCATGATTATTGTCCCTCTTTTTACATATTAAAGTGGTGCAATACTCTGATAGGGAGTAGACTTTAGCTTAAAAAACAGCCTTGAAGGTATAAAGCCTAGAGGATATTTGTATTTCCACAAGAGAAAAACATCTCAGGCTTTTAACAGTAAATTAGCAGTGCCTCACAGTCACTGGGCTGAACCTTCTTGACCTAGGAATAAGTCTGTCTGGGCTAGGTGATGAGGGTTGCAAGACTAGGATTACAGCAATAAAACCTGTTTGAAACACACATATCCAATTTGCAGAAAATTCAAAGACATCAGGAAGTGAATACTTTCATAAATAAAGAAATCTGCAAAGAATGAAGGAAGCACTCTTTTCTCAAGGATAACTCTCTAAAAAAATGTGTGCTAGTAGAGAAGCATATCTCCAATTTTGTGCGATGGGGTGAAGCAGGGACTGTACTTCATTTTGTTTTGCTTAGAGAGCCTCCTATGCAGATAAATTGGGGATTGTAACCACTGAAACACATTTATAGGGATAACAGCTGAAGCAGCATGTTTGAGTTTGGAAGGAGACCCAGGAATAGACCTTGAGAGATATGGGTTTTACTCACATCCAGCTGCCTAGTATCTTCTATAAATCTCACTTTGTTTACAGAAAAAAAGAAAGGAAAAGAAAAAAAAAATCATTACTTCACAGGCATAACTTCATCCTACATTTTTTGATAGAAGTCTGAAGATTAGATATCATTTTCTGAAGTACTTGTCCCCTCTCCATTGACTATTGGGATACTATATCACCAGTATAAACTGGCTTGGGTTAGGTGAATCCATCTGCAGTTACATAGATTACAAAGAGAGCAAAATTTCCTGCTGCGTAGAACAACTTGATAAAGGTGTTTTTTTGTTGTTTTTTTTAAGGTGAGATTGATGTGAGTTTGGAGAAGCAGGTAGGAGAGCAAGACTATATCAAGGAATCATCTTCATGCAACCTGGGGTGCTTTGCAGGAAACTCAACAGATAGCAAATGGTCCCTTGCAACTGACAGCATTTCCAATGTCCTTTATGTAGACCTGCAAATCAACATCTGAACCCACAAATATATAAACAATAGAAATGTGCCATACAGGCTCCAGTCCTCCCATGTGGCTCACACTCTCAGGTGTGCAAGTCGTACTGTCTTCCTGAGACCATACACAAAGCAGGAAGGAAGGCAGCAGATCCTCCAGCTAAGTTTTCTCTGCTGCTTGCAAAAGCCTAAAGATTTACAAAATTCCTCTTCTAGTTTATTTACAAAGTTTAAGATGACACATCTCCTTATAAAGTTTCTGCTGGCAGTCTGTTTGCTGTCTTATTGGCACCAACACTGATGGAGGAATATCATGTCTTGAAAAGTTTAAATGAAAAGTTAGGACAAGTTTAATCTGGCCTGGTTTGTGAGAATTTACATGGGATTTTTTTTTGACCAGCTCCAGTTCTTTCCAAAAACACTTGGAAGGTAGCAAGTAGTGTCTAAATATTACAGAATCCTCAGACACAATTCATAAGCAGTATATATTTGCTGTTGGAGGTGCTTCAGACAAACTCAATATTTTGCTCTGAGGATCCCCTCCAGACAGGCTGCAGATAACCAACCAGCATTTATAAGAAAATTACACTGGCTCCAATTTTTCTGGTAAAGAGAAGGGCAGATTTCCACTGACAAACGTGATGGGCCATTTGGAAGGACAGTCTGTAACTCAGGTCAACACTCAGTTGGATCCAAATGGTGACCTAAATTTTGGGGAACCCTGTGGTAAGTTTTTCTCCCAACAGGCAATCATAAAGCAAGGGCCTTTATCTGAACCTGTTTTCTGTGTATTTGGTGAGGATGACAAAGGTCTTCCCTTCTGTGGCAACAAGCCCATGTCAGACTCCATGTCTCATGCAACAATCCTATGACAGGCATTTTATATGGTGGTAAACTTCCAAACCAGCTTGACTGATGCCAAATGCTGCTCTGACAATGTTTCTTTTTAATATAGTAAATCAGTTCCATCATTGTGATGGGCCTTGAAAGTCATTTATTCAAAATCTGGCAGCAGCCAAGGAGAATCAAGTGATTTTCATAATGTATTTTAAATGAAAGTCGTAATGAAAAAATCACTTTTATTAAGTTCTTGAAGAGTGCTCTTTTCCAATGCCAATTCCTTTGAAAATGTATATGCTGACTGTATAACAATACCTTTTCCTGAGAAAGTGCTGTCATCTGCTATGAGATAAATATACTTTTTGTGGTTGTGGAGTAGAGTTTGTTACATTGTTTGTTTCAAGAAAATGATCCAATTCATCTTTTTTTATGGCTACATTATTTCTGACTGAGATCTATCATTATGTGACTGTTTGTACAGAATTCAAATATTTTCTGGTGAATCATTTTGTTTTTCCACCTTCTCCCTCTCTATTTCTCCTCCATCAGCTGTTATAAAAAATTAGCTGGCATATTATATGAGGCTATCTACTTCTGTTTAAGTAACTTTCAGAAAATCATCAGTTCAAAGCAGAGCTTATCAGAAATGCCCTGAAATGCTTTTGCTTTCCAAATCAAATATATTCCCTCAGGAACTCATGTGTGTTGATGAAATTTTCATCTGATACCTGTCACACAGAGAAGTTGAAAAAGATAGCTTGGTGCATGGGTATCCACAATCCCAGGCTGAGTCCCTGGGTTGTAAAGTCAGATTTTACTTCAGAGAGTGGGGGTTTTTTTTAAATTTTTTATTTTTTTTTTTAATTTTTTTTTATTTTGTTAGTTTGATTTGCTTTGGCTTGATTGGTTGGTTAGGAGAGAAATATTATGTAACTGCAGGCTGCATTTGCCCTCCAACCTATGTTCCCTGAGCCAGAAATACCAAAAACTGCACAGATGCAGACAGGTCTGACATATTGCAGACGTGTCAACTGAACAGCCCAGAGCAAACCTAGAAGCCAAGAGGAAACAGCTACCAGAGGGTCTTCCTGGATGGTTGCAGTTAGCACATGGGTTCATTTGCTGAGACAGTTCCCATCCTGAGCTGTAAATTACCCAACTGAAAAAACAAATGTGTGTTAAATATCTAGCCTGTCTGCACAGCAGTGTGTTAAAGACACCTGAGCTAGCTACAAGCACAGCAGCATTTCTGTGCACTGCAGTGACAAGCAGAAAAGCCAGCTCCAGTGCCAGGGGTTGCATAACAGGCATGTGTGACCAGCAAGCCAGATCTCAGCAAGGTCTGTCACTGAGACTGCTTCTGCTTGCAGAGCTGGGGATTTTAGCACTTGTCCCACAATCACATCTCTTTGCACAACACGATTGCCAACCTACCATGGCTCTTGGTGTCTGAGAGAGTAAGGGCCATAGCTGCTCCTTCTCACATGTCTTGATTGGTGTCCTATATTTCAACAGGTCAATATTCTCTCCTCCTTCATCTTCCTTGAATTGTTCTTGTTACATGGGCAGCAAAACACCCTGTGTTTGCTCCTCCAAGCAGCCATACTCTTCTCTCTGCCAAGGCAGACGTTCTCTGGCTAGGGGACATCTTGCTCTCCCTCTCACTTGGACATGTGGTCAATTCCCCAAGCCTATTGGTGTTTAAAAGGCATTTGGATGATGCCCCAAATAACATGCTTTAATTTTTGGTCAGCCCCTGAGGTGATCAGGTGGTTGAATTGGATGATGTCTTCAGGTTCCTTCCAAACGATGATGATATAATCTAGTCTTGCTGCACAGAGATATTCAACTCATTTGAGCTCAAAAATTTTCAATTCAATTGAATAGCTCAGTAGGACACTGAAGAAAACCATAAAACACAGCAAATTTGTTGGATGATATTTTAAGCAGATGTATACATTCTAGCAAAAAGAGATGACCCTTGACCAGTGCCGTTCTGTGTTTGCCCAGAAACATTACCTCAAACCCTTCTAAAGCAGTACCTCTGAAAAACTGGCTAGATCTGTGGGCCCAAACATAACACAGTCTTTCTACATTTTATTCACTTTCCTCATCCGTGCAGTGAGTTAATCCTATTTCTGGGCTTCTCTATCACTGTTTACATTTAACACACCTTTTGTACTAAATAATTCCATTGACTACTCTTCAGGACTACTCTGTCAGGGGACACTGCTTCTTGCCTGAGATAAACTACTGCATAATCATTGTCTGAAAGTGAATGGGGCATGAAAGGGCAGGGATACAGTCCTTTTAAAAATGCCAAGAAATCTCTATTCCCCAGGCTCACACTGCTGCTGCTGTTTCTCTCATTTGTTTGCTGAGAGAGCACATCATTCTTATTTACTCCATTTTTGTAAAAACTGGTGACATCAGCCTATGTATTTTATAAGTCCACCCTCTCCTAAGCAAAGTACAACAGTTTTCGGTGCTGCTTATGTTCTGATTTTAATCTCTGATGTCCCCAAATGCAGGAATATAAATTACTGTACAAAAGGATAGCTGTCAGGAGCAAGTCCTTCAATCTAGTAGATAAAAGTCTAACAAGATCCTCTGGCTGGAGGTGGAAACTAAATAGTAGCTAATATGAAATTAAAGGCCCAGGTGTTGCCTTTTTCTTTATTTTAGCAATATAGTTAACCATTTGAACATATCCTGGTGGTGGCAGATAGTGAACTTGTCACTTTAGAAAGTCAAAGCAAGGGGGAGTGATTCAGACAGCTTTTTTCAGCCATGTAATTCAATGCCTAAATTAAGAGATCAGTCTCTCTAGTTCTTCTAAAGTCTAGAGACAAAGGTGAATTCAAGACAAAGAGGATGCAGAGAAAAAGCCTAACAGCTGATCTAAACATCTCTTTTTGGTGAATGCAAGTTATAAAGAATGGAATAGAAATGTTGAAAGAGACCTAAAATGACCACCTAGTCCAACTGCTTGACCACTGCAGGGCTGACCAAGGGCTAAATCATATTGCTAAGGGCATTGTCCAAATCCCTCTTACACATGGATAGGGTTGAGGCCCTGAGCACCTCTCAAGGCAGCCTTGCTGTGTTATGGATTAGCACTAGGCAGCTTTTCTGTATATGGATGGGACAGATACAGTGACAGTGTGGCACTCCAGATCAGGCCTTGACAAAAATGTGCTCCAAATCCCTCAGTCATGCCACAAGAGCTGTGGGAGAGCTGGGGATATGGCTGCATGTCCCTGCCCTGATCTGAAGGACTCTGTAACATTACTCTGCATAGTCGAGGTTGCAGGGGCATGGATGGAGAAGGTGCTGCAGAAAGAGGGAACAGATGTGGGCCTGCTGCAAACCACGTTTCCTTGAGTGGTACCCAGGCTGTCCAACACTGTCTTCCCAGCCCAGGCTGAGTCAATGCCAATGCTGACACCACAGAAACCTGCTCACTATGGCCAAGTTCTTAAATACCAAGGTCCTTATGTCTGCTTGCACACCAGTCTGCTTTCCAAATCTATGTCAAATAATGAGAAGGTCTGCTTCTCTTTTCTCTATGCCTCCACACAGGACCAAATTCGACTTTTGTACTTGTTAAACATCAAAGCTGAGAGCAAATAGGGAAAATCTGCTTTGTTGTATTCTGAGGAATGTAAAAGAGATTATATCTTCCTGGTTTTTTTTTTTCTGCTGCACAGAAATCAGCCTTCTATTTTGCATACAGCCACATTTCCTGCCCATATTCACTCTCTCTGCACTATGCTGTGGCTATTGCCAGCCAAAGCTTGTCCTTTTGTGAAGGAGCGGTCCCAAAATACAAGATACATGTGGGCAAAGATATAACTGGGAATTTCTTCCCCCTTTTTTTCGGCATTAAAGGGAAGAATGAATTTTCAAGCTGAGAGGTAAAAAAATACATAAAAAATACTTCCCTCAAGAGTGAGGAAAAAGTCAACACACAATCTAAACATCTAATAGTTCCATGTGACAGCCTAAATTTGGTGGAGAGTCTTAAGGAATGTGAAACAACCTTGATCTCTTTCCTGGTACAGAGCAGCTGAAGATAGGCAGTGATGATATACATATAACATCTGTATTTTGCCCTGAGCAAAGCTGTGCCTGGCTAACCAGAGAGTGATAGGAATATAACTTCCTCCTTCTTTACATTTCAGTTTTGAAAAGGCAATGTATTAACAAAACAAAACAAAACAGATACAGATACAGAAAAGGAGAGAGACAAGAGCACAGAGGAGGCCCGGAGGGAAAGAAAAATATTCAAATAATGGAGTAAAGGGTGAGGCTGGCAAACTCTGTGGCAGTGAAACAACAGATGGACTCTAGTTTTAGTGATTCATCACACAGATGGTTCAGCAGATGGATTCTGTTGGGTTCATACAGCTTAGGTGGAAATATCAGCTGCTGGTTTTGACAGGCAGGGCAGCTTCAGCAGAGGCAGTATCCTTGCTTTGCCTTCCCTTGTACATATCCTGTTCTCCCACTGACTGGCAGTGCAGGGAAAATGCTGAGTGCCACAGCATTGGCCGGCCTTTGCACTCCTTACGTGCCACATGGTTCAAGATTTTCTCTGTCCATTTTAGGAAGGAAAAAGTTTGCTACCAGTGGATTTACCACCTCATTTCTGCCACCCGCTTGAGTGACAAATGCTGTTCCTTGAGAAACAAAAATGTCTACAGATTGTGATGATTTCTGTGTCTAAAAATTCTGTCAGCCTGGATGGCATTTCTGACAGAGTATGACTTCTCCAACAGAGTAAACATCTTCCTGTGTTTCACTGTGGGGGCCTAGATTCCCAAACAACCTGTGACTATTAATGCAGTAAAGAGGAATTAAAGAAAAAAAATTGCTAAGATACAACAAAACACCTCCATTTAAATGTTTTACTTGTGGATGTTCATGGGACTTGTGGATATGAAGGCAAGACATTTCTGACCATCTTTTCCCTGAAGTACAGCTTGCTAGTTAATGAGAAGGACAAGCATATAAACAAAATTAATTTGTTTACACAGAAGAGGTCATCTTGCATGTACTTTTCTCAACAATCTGCCTTGGCCTCAGATTCCAGTTTCTTGATACCAAAGCTCACAGGAGTAAGAAAATCTCAAAGCAGATGTGCAGTAGATTGTATGCAAAAACTCTTCACGTCTGGTCTTAAAATACAGCTAGTGAAAATGTAAGCAGCTGAAGGAAAGCAACAAATAAAGAAATGTAAAAGAGGGGTGGGAAGAAATAACACAAGTGATTTGGGTCAAGATCACGTCTAGAAAAGGGTAGTGGAACAGATCCTGTTAGGGGTCCCCAGAGTCTGTAGGTTTTGGATTTGGATAAAAGCCATCAGGGTTATTAAGTGAGAAATATTATCATTGACATCAGAGAGTCTAGAGTATGAGATGCAAACTGAGACAAAAATGCTGTTAATGAGGTAAGACTCAGATATGCCTGGAGATAACAGCTGACCGACTTTGTCACTCTACTTTCTTGAAAGCAGCAGGAGATGAGATTTTTTTTCTTGGTAAATAATAAGGGCTTTTTAAAATTAGTTGAATGTGGATACGACCTGGAATGTATTTTTTTTTTCTTTTTAAGCCAGAAGAGCAAGAAGAAATAAGAGAAAATAACAACCTTCTAAAAATATTCTCAGCATTAATTCAAAGAATTCTGATGGAAAAAGGTGCACTTTTTAGCAAGGATATCTATGTCTAGAGTTGAGGACACACAGTAAGAAAGGAGGAGTTGCTGAAAAAACACCGCAACTTCATAAAACATCAAAGCAAGCAAATAATTGCAAGGACATATCTCAGCCTGCTGTTTCACTTTCCACATCACCATTATGCCCACCACTTGTCCTGGAACATCCACAAAGCACTGTGGCCCCTTAGAGGCGGCTTCCAGAGGCACCAAATTACAGTGCTACCCAAAGTTAAAGGCATGTTTTGGCAGAGTGCATAAGAACCACTTTCTCACTCTTTTTCTGCTCCATTCCTCCTTCTTCCTTGATGACAGTGCTCAGAAGATGTCCAAGACTTCCAGATAAGAAATGTTGCTGCTGTCTCTTCATCCACTGATGAACAGGATCACTGTGTTAGGAATGTCATCTGAATTCCTGACAATGGTGTGTTCTCAGCAACATAGTTTACAAATTCATATTACCATACCCTGAAAGTGAAAGTGTAGACAGTGTGTGGAGTTTAACCAGGAAAGAGAACAATGTGTCTGCTCTCAAATCCAATGATAGTGAATGCAGCCTAGAAAGTTCTTGTTTCCTAGTTGTGAGGTCAAGTTTTCCACCTCAGTTCTGCCTTGCCATTTTGGCAAACTCAGTTTCCTTTTCATCCCTTCTTTCTCCTGCCTTACTCTAAATAGAATTAAAATGGAGCTTTTGAACATTGTGCGCAGTTTCAAACAGGAGTATATCAAGAAGAAGCACAACTAATTGCCAATATAAAGTTTTGTTTTGCTTCCAAGCTTTCGACCCTCTCTCAATTGAACTACTTTTTTCCACTTTTCCTGCAAAAGAAAAATCTCTTTCCCTGCCCCCAAAACTCTCTCTAAATATAAATAGTGTTACTTTCCAGTTTATTATTGAATTGTCTTAATTATGCAGGCATTCTGAGAAAGAAAACTGGGGAACACATAAATGGCTAAGAAAAGTTTCCAGTTTTTGATCTAAGATCAAAATCTCCTCCTTATCCTGGCTATTAGTTAGCAATCAAGCTTTTTAAAGTCCCACTTTTTGAGAGAATTGACTGGTTATAAGATGAGATGAAGGGGAAAATAAATATTTAATTTGGAAATGCCAAATCTAGTCAGACTCCATGGGAACAAGTGTGACATCAACCCGCAGAGAGCACTTGCCCTGATATCTGAGTGGACTAAGAAAGAGGGTTGCTCCTACTGACCCTAAACCTACTGACCCTTGTTCAACAAGATAGAAAAAAACATGAAACATTTCTTTGACCTCAACTGGATATCTGCTTTAACAAAAGTAAGGACAAAGTGCAAATCTTCTCACCAGAAGCCAAACTTTTTGATAAAAGATGTTTTCTCCACTGTCATATTTTGCATCTTAGGCCTACAACAGCTTTTGAATTTTTCAAACACTGTACCATTCTGTTTTCTTCTCTTCAGATTATCTCACTGCACCACAGCAGTAGAGACGTCTTCATGCTTTGCAGGAGGAAAAGTGCTCTGGCATTTAGGGTCTGAAGGAATGTTTCCTTTCATTCCCACCAGCAGGAAATACAGAGAAGTATTGTGCTCGTTTTTCAACATTAACACTGTCATTTTCATTTTGGTAAGAAGTGGCTTCCACATCAAGTGCTCAAATGGTGAATTTTCAAAGGTAGAGTGGCTTTCTCAGAAACCCAAGCAACAAGTGTGCTGTCACAGCATTTCAACCAGCCAGGGTCATGAATTGCTAAGATGGGGATGGAAGCTGTTAGTTTTGAGGCGGAGCCTCAAAGACTTATATTTAAAATACTTGCCAGCTGAAATATTTTTGTACAAATGTAAAGCTACTGAGAAACAGTGCAATGCACAAGGCACCACCAACTAAAACTATTCAACTGAATCTTACTGCTGTTACAACACCCCTTAATTTTGGGAAACTTTTGTTCTACATGTGCCAAATTGAAGGACACAAACCTGAAAACTAAAAAGGCCCTGAGAGTGTCCCTCTCAAATGTGCAAAATAACACAGAAATGTGTCATATTTCTGTGCAAGGAGAACATGCCAGGAGCTATAGGACTGGACAAATTCATCCATTCACAGATCCAGACTTAGTGAAACACTCAGGCAGAATTATTCTGCAAATGTCTGAGGCATGGATGAGAAAAGCAACTCTCTCTGGTCTTTTATATCAGAAAGAAGATGAAAAAGACTCTGAAAAAGGCCTCTAGATGACAAGCCCTCTAGCACAAAAGCCCCTTAGAGATGCATAGCATATCCTTCAGCTGAGCATTTTAGTGACTTCAGTCTCCTGATGGCTTTTACAAGTGTCAGAAATTGTGACTATCTTCTTTTCCTCTAGGTCTTAGCAAGGATAGTTCAGCAAGTTTCCTGGGGGAAGGTTCATTCCTGACTGTTTGTGATTAGCCACTAGAGTACATTCATTTTTTTTAATACCATAATTTTCCCCAAAGATGTTACCTCCAAGACTGAACCCGCTTCATTTTTATACAAAGGGGTATTGAAGGGGCATTTGTAATAATGTATTGTAATTTTCCCTTGAAATGATGTTTCATTGTACATCTTAGAACATTAAAGTTTAAGAATTCCAGAATTAACATTTATCTGTGATACCTTAGTTTGCCTTCCCATTGCTCAAGCTTTGGGACATTACCTATTAATAGTAAACAATTTGACTCCTCCTGCATCTGTTTCACTTGTTAAAGGGTTAATTCTTCATTTTTCTTTAATTTCATTTCTGGTGAGGCCTGATTTAATACATACCAACTGCTATTACTGCAATGCTTCCACCCCTCAGGACAGAAGTAGCAATTTTGTAACATATCACAACAAAATTGGACATGTGCACACAGTGAATATTCATAAGTCCTCCCTTACACAATGCTTTGTGATGGGATGTGCTTTTACTGCTTGAACTTTCACCCAAACTCCATGGATGGCAATACTGGGGATTTGTTCATTGGAGGTACTGCCAGCCAGCACATAATAGGAACTTTGATTTTTTCAGAGTAATTAATACTAATTTTTTGTGATGGAGATCTGAGTAACCTGGTCTTGTGAAAGGTGTCCCTGCCCACAACAGGGGACTTGGACCTAGAGATCTTTAAGGTCCCTTCCAAGCCAAACCAGTCTATGATTCTGTGATTTTATGAATCAATGGTTCTATGATGTTATGTTTTACACCCTGGTTTAATCCGTGCATGTTACAAACTTGGGTCCATTTGCAGATAGGATTTCAGCAGGGCTGGGTATGACCTACCTCTCCTACCAAAGCAAAAATACAATCAGAATAGCAAAGAGACACACTTAAGCAACAAAAAATGCAAACCTACAAGGAGATTAAACCTACCGCTCACATCTGTAGTGTCTCGGGATATAGAAAGGAAACAGGATATTGGATCACAAACATAGCAGAAAAGAATGTGAGGTGTGCAGACCGGGGCACAGAGCAAAGACATTAAAGCCTTCAGAGGATCCTTCTACTCTACATATTTATTCTGTGAGTTCCCTTTCTCTCCCCTTTTCCTGCAGGCAAAATGATATGAGAAATGTTTTCTTATGCTCTGTGTTAGCAAGGCTTTATGTTTCATTATTGATAAAGGACTCTATGAAGTATACATTATATCTAGGATGGCTTGGGGTTTATTGGGTTTTTGTTTAGTTGGTTGGTATTTTTAAATTCCAGGTCTGGTTTCTCAACCATATTTTTAGGTATCTCATACCATAACTATGTCTTTCTTCCAAGCTATCTGCAGTACTTCCCACAGCTAGGAGATGGGCTAGAAAAATGAACTCACTGTGCAATTTTCCAGATGCACATCTGATGATCTAATTGTTTCCAGTTGAGAACAGACTCATAAATCAGGCTACCAGCATTTCAGAAACTTGAGCAAATTACAAATCCAAACCAAGAGCAAATGACAAAGCAGTCACTTCTCTTCCCACTATGTACCTTGTACTGGTAGGGACAATGGATATATGACAGGGAAGGCATGGCTCTTTCTTCCTGTCGTTGATGGGTTCAACTAGAAGAAGTTTGAGTCAAGACTGTGACTTTCTTTGTGTTTTTTTAACTCCTGTACTTTGTTGCTCTGAATTAATTACTTTTGGATATCACCTGTGTGCTGCCACAGCTTGTGATTGTGGACATAAGCACAATCAGGACCTATAATAACTATGCCTGTATTGTACAGAAAACAAAAACAAAACAAAACAAAACAAAAAGCCACAAAAAAACAAACAAAAACAAAACAACCAAACCAACCAAACAGAAAAAACCCACACCACAAATTGAGGCTTTGTATAATTCTGTGAGTCCAGGTGCTTGGGAAGAGGTAGGTTTGGAGCTAGATTGCTTTGAATTTGTTCACTTTTAGAACACTGCCATCTTGGCCAATACTCTCAAGAACAACTTTATGGTAAATACTACAGGTTCTGATCAGGTACAGCTAAAATAATGCCTATATTAGAGATTAATGCTCATATCTCCATAAAAACAGCAAATATATAACTGTTTGGTATAGAGACTAAACACCCCAGAATCTTTGAAGGAAACAAGTCAAGTATGTCAAGATCCCTGAACTATATCTCAGGGCCAGGAGTTGGACTGGATCCTTGTGGGTCCCTTCCAACTCAAGATATTCTAGTATGGTCTAGTCCACAAAAAATGTCCACAGGAAAGAGGGACTTGACCATCAAGACAGTGCAACGTTATCTATGTAAAATGCAGCTCCTGACTGAAGAGTTTATTTGGGATGTGAATATGTTAAACATCAATGTAAGGTATCACAGCACTAAAAGCCTCCTGTGTTTGCTGTATCATTGAAATATAATGTATATGTTTAGCAAAGAGCTGTAGTGTGGTCTCCACAACCATATTTGATGCTGTAATTTATTAAATCACACAGTGCAAAATCTGGAGACCCATACTCCACCCAGTGATTTTTAGACACCAAAGAACCTTGAAGAGGAGCTCAGTCAGAGACCATCGTGTAGGTGCTGGAGAGAGAGATGAAAATGTTAGATATTTACCACATATTTTTAAACTCAGCTTTTTGATTTGATAAACTGAGGCTCATCTCTGTAAACTCTGAGGGGTTCATGCATAATATGAACCGTGTTCCACAGCCTCATTTCCTTCCAGAAATGGTCCATTTCACACAGACATTGTGCCATCCAGATTGCACATGCCACAGCTTGTTTATTTGCACAAACAGAAATACACACCTTCCCCAGCTTTCCTTAAGTTTTGGCTGATACTTGCCTTGATCGCTTAATCAATTTTGCATGGTTTTTCTGTTATCTTATTTTTTTTTAAAGAACTACACTTCTAACAGGATCACTCCTATAAATTCTAAGTTTATTATAAGAGAAAAGTCAATAAAAAACAGAACCTAAAAAGGTTCGGCTTCTCACTGGAAAACTGCTTATCTCTCACCAAAAATACCTGACCAGAAGTTATTTTACCACAATTAATAGATTTTTCCCCAGCCTGCCTCAGAATTTTACTACAGGAACTGATTTTGAGATGTGAATTATAAAGATACAGTTCCCATGACTTTATTAAAATATATGTAGATTGGATGCTCTCCCTGCTGTCATTTATCCTGGTACCTGCTGCAGAAATGCAACTGCATTCAGTTTTTTATTTGCCCAACTTTTGAAGATTACCTTCATTTTTCTTTTCTTTTCCTGATTTCCCCTAAATATTTAACAGCTTGTGTTCAATGCTAGAACTCCCAGATTATAATTGATCATCTCAGATCTGATGGCTTTAATTCCAAATTATTGGAATTTGTTAATAGACAATCCATGTATTTCAGCTATCATTTAGAACACTGAGTCAGCTTGGAAGGCTGCTGCAAGCAACCATTAACAAATGGATAAAATGGTTTAAACTGCCAACACAATGCATGAACTTGTGTCCTGTCCACAGGTGAAAATTTATTTCTGAGCTGTTTTGGTACTTTTGAAATACTAATGATAGCCACTCAGCTGTTGCCTACAACTTCACACCAGGTGATACAAATTAGAAAACTGTGTGCTTCTTCAGATGTAGCTGTAGCACAGTAATTTTCATAACTTCAAAATGCTGATGAAATGGAGAAACAAATATATGCTACAGCTGGCATAGTGAATTATGCTATGTGAAGGAAATACTTGCATTTGAAGTAAATACTTGCATTTTCATTTGCTTTGAATGCAAGTGAATGGGAGTAAGGGAGGGTGAATGCATAAGGGACAGAGAATTTTATTTTATTTGCAGCAAATAATTCTTTAAGCCTGATAGAATTAATTTTCATCTCTATGCTTTTCATATTGCCCTCTGCCCTTAAAAATCTTCTACTCTCAGACTGCTGTCTCTGGTGAGATGAAAAATACTTATAGCAAACGACTTTATTTACTTGTTGCACCATGAAGCTGTTCTTGAGTTATTCTCCATTTTTAATGGCAATGAGTAGGCACTGTTGACTTCAGGCATTGAACTAAATAATTTAACTATAATAGCGACACTAAACTTAATATAATTATGTCATGTTAAAAATGCAGGGTTATGGTTCTGCTGTCATTGTATTGTAATTAAGGACTCCTCTGCCCTGCACAGAGAAAAAGCAAAAAAAGGGAAAAAAAAAAAAGAACTACAAAATCTTCATAGAAACAAGAGCATATTACTAACAGCTCTGACTTTATATCTTTTCAAAATGAGAATATGAAATCAGAACCTGAAGCAGGACTAGAGACATTGCTATAAGGCAGCAATGGAGAAGTGCATGCCCTCAGTGGCAACACAGGCTGTCTTGTATGCTGCGTGTCAGGGGATAAAACACTCTTTATCTTCCTCTGTAGCCCCAAGGACAAATTCATTTTACCTGATTCATAAAAAGTCATCTAGATGGATCCAATCTCACCAAATATCTTCCCTGCTTGGGAGTCCAGCAAGATACAGAACAGATGACTCAGGTGAGAGAGTGAAGTTATCAATTTTAAACACCTTCTTCCTCCTTTTCTTCTTCCTTTTCTTCCTCTTCCTCTTCTTCCTCTTCTTCTTCTTCTTCTTCTTCTGCTGCTTCTTCTTCTTCTTCTTCTGCTGCTTCTTCTTCTTCTTCTTCTGCTGCTTCTTCTTCTTCTTCTTCTGCTGCTTCTTCTTCTTCTTCTTCTGCTGCTTCTTCTTCTTCTTCTTCTGCTGCTTCTTCTTCTTCTTCTTCTGCTGCTTCTTCTTCTTCTTCTTCTGCTGCTTCTTCTTCTTCTTCTTCTGCTGCTTCTTCTTCTTCTTCTTCTGCTGCTTCTTCTTCTTCTTCTTCTTCTTTCTTCTTCTTCTTCTTCCTCCTCCTCCTTTTTCCCTACTCTTTGCAGTCCAAATATTTAAGAAAAAAGGCCCCTTACTGCTGCTCATGGGGTAATGTTAGTGACACTACTTGGAGGGAGGCACAAGAGCTACCTTTGGCATTAACCAAATGTTTGTCATTCTTCAGCACAGCATGGCAGCGTCTTACCATTATTTTGCAAATGTAATGGTTGACTGTAAGTAATGTAATATGCAACAAAAAATATAGAAGCAAAATCCCGGTACATCCTCCTGCATATTTGCTGAAAATGTGACTCTACTGTGTTCATATTGTGTGCTTGTAAAACAGTTTAGAATCTGAGGTAAAGGGAACAGAAATGTTCTCTCCAATACAAACACAAGATTAAAAGACACTGACAAGGTGTACAGCTTTGTGAAGTCTCTTGGTGAAGCCAGGCTGCAGTGACTGGTGTCATGGGCCCAAAACAAGAGGAAACATTTATGGCACAATATGCCAATTCACCAGACCATACTCAGGTCCCAGAGCCCATTGCTAACTCTTTTCTTTTCTCTTTAATGAGGAAATAAATGGACTTGTTCTTCCTCATAGCCTGTGGCCAAACCACTGGAACATGCTGGCATGATTTCCACTGGACAGTGTTCACATTTCAATGTACTCTAAAGAGTTTATCATTCTTTTGGACAACTTGTGGACTCTACATGGTCAGGAGAAAGCTTTCACAATGAAGCTGTATTTGGCTTTTAGGACTTATAAAGAAGCTTTTAGCACTTGGTAGATTCCCTATTGGTGAAGGAAATTATACTTCTGACAGGTCCCAAAACAACTGAAAGATTTATGGAGACATGGCTGAAGGGTTGTACTTGTGAAGGAAGGAGAATAATTTTTTTATTGCCTCAAGGAAACATTTTCACTGAAATGAATTACTGTCATGAGAATCAGAGTGAATTAGCTAAGAATTTGAGTACTTCACTAATGATCTTTCCTTACAGTATTAAGAATAAATGTTCCATGGCTTCTGGCTCCACATGAGATGAGTGTGACATAGAGGCTGCACAGGGCAATGCAGAGAAGGAACCTGAGCAGGTGATACTATGAGGCTCTGTCCCTGGGTGGACACAAGTTTTATACCACCACTCTTTACACCCTCCTGTAGCAGAGACATGTTGTTCCTGCAGAACAGAAAATCCCAAAGCAAGCCATCAGTGTGCCCAAGAGAACGGTCTTCTGTGTGCTCTTGGACATCTATTATGGGGGGGAAAAATTAAAAAGAAAAAAAAAACCCACAAAAAACCCCAAACCCAAAACAAAACAAAAAAAAACACAAAAAAACCCACAAAACCCCTGACAAATCAATATTCCAAACAATTTACTGCTCCATGGAGCTGGTTGGAAGATTTCCCTTTCACACACAATCATTTCCTCATCCAGTGCAGTCTTGCCAGACCTGAAAAATCCACTAGAAACCCTTGGATAAGCAAATAATCGGAGAAGTGCTCTAGAGCACATCTGCTTCAGAGACACCCCAGAAAATAGGATGTTTGCCACATGATTGCCTAGTGTGCTGTATGGAAGTCCTGCCTTTTGTCCCTGGTGTCTCTCCCAGAACAGGCTGCTAACTCACGCAGAATTCATGGTAGCTGTTTGAAGGGGTAATGTTACTCCACACAGTTTTAAAACAGCACAGGTCAAGGTTGGTAATGTGATTTGATGGAGCCTAATAGGTTTGTTCTGCAAATCTTCTGCAGTGTGTCTTGTTGGGGCTTTTTAAGATGAAGTCAAGCAGACAGCACATTAGATTTCGAACGTCACACCTCACCAAAATGTATCCAGCTGCAAAATTGTGTCTAACTCTTTGAAGTATTATTAACATGCAGACAGCATGTTTCCTGGTATGGAATGATATATTTTCCTTGCCTCTTAAATGAAGCATAATCCAGAAGGTATAATTGCATTAGACATGAAGTAAACTTGGAGTTGTGGGTCATAAATCAGTAAATAACTCAGTCTGCAGCCTCATGGTTTATTGATTCACAAGCTGTTTATCCCCCACCACCCACTATATATTCTGCATAAGATGCAATTATTGCTGAATTATCCCTTTTTTGCATGTACACAGACTTAGATGTCTCATCAGAACAAATACATATTGCAAAGATACAAGAATCCTAACAAGATGGCTTAGTTGTCTTTGTTAGTTTTAAGAGTGTATTAAATCCATTTGAGCCTTATATAGTCCTCACACAGCATATCCATTTGGTGATTACAATCGCATCTTTATCATCACTACTTTGATTATTTAGTACTCGTTAAACTGGGTGAAATAGATTGTGTTTGGCATTAGGCCTTTTCTACCTGGAGAAGTGATACAGCTCTGAGTAAACTGCAGACTGAAGCAGAAACGTTGATGTTCTTGAAGTCAGTCTAGGTACAGTTTTCAGAAAGGGCTATCACTAAGGGAATTCAGATTGTGCTACATATGGGTACAGAATCTTTTGAGTCATTTGGGAAAGAACAGTGATCCCATGTTTGCCCTGAATTTAATATTAAGAATATTCTTAATATTCAAATATTAAGAAAATCTACAGATCTGAGGAGTTGAGTATACCTATAAAAGGAAAGAATACAGTTCCCTAAAACTGTCAGCCTAGCAGATTGCTAGAGACACTACAGCAATCAGAACAGCGGAAGAAAAAAGCAGTAGCAGAAGGACAGATCAGGAAACTCATGGACAAGTAAAGACTTGAGAAAACAGCGGAATTATTCCCTGGAAAACAGAGACCCATGGATAGGAAGAAACAGCAAGAGGCAGAGCTCTCACTGGCAGTGCAGGATATTTAAGCAGGCCAAGCCCATCGGGCCAGGAGACTGCAACAGGCAAACATTTACATTTTGCAGTGGGGAGGTGTCAGCAGTGGAAAGTAGTTGTTGGCAGCATTGTGACCACCCAGGAAACACAGGGTCCTCTGCTTTTCCTGAGCTTTTAGCACCCAGTAGAAACAATGCAGCTACAAAGACAGAGCTACTGCTCAAGCATGTGGCCACCCAGGCTTCTGTCTGTGGGATGTATGAAGGAATATTCTGAGAGATGGAAAGAGATTCCAAGCAAGCCTGTAGGAAAGTGTGATCAGATTGGTGACCTGCTCTGTTTGGTGGCCAAGCTGTGGGAGGAGGTGGCAAATCAAGGAGAATTCCAGAATCTGCCAGAGAATGGTCAGTGGAGCTGTCCTCTGCCATCTCTGATGCATGGAAGGCAACTCAGTGTGGCCACTATGGAAAAAGGTCCAGGATCTGCTTTGTGCCAAAAGAAAGGCAGCTTTACAAGGAGCCAAGAGAAATAGAAGAAGGCTACAGCACAGGGCAGAAAGGAAAAGCTCTCCTTACCCTCTTAGACAGGTTACAGAGTAGATTTGGGGCTCTGGGTACCTTAGACAAAGCACATGAGGTAGAGGAGGAACCTATGCAAGAAATCTTGCCAAGGTCAGAGAGACTAACACAAGTCCTCGCAACAAAACTTGAAAAAGAGGCCTTGCAACAAAACCTGGAACAAACCAGCTCCCAGAAGAAGCAACAGTAAGTTATGGTCATTGTTTGTTTTCTCTTGTATGGAACAGAAGCACCCATTTGCAGACAGGACCCTCTTTTCTGGGAGGTTTGCTGCCTTCCTAGAGCACAAATTTTATCACAAGACTGAAAAGCCTATCACAAACTTTGGACTATTATTCATTTCTACTTTTTCACATGAGTACTAGTGATGCTGCTGAGGGAGGCACCCACCTGGTTGATGAAGGGAAGGTGGTGGATAAAGCTTTTCTGCATTTTAATGACAAGTTGATTTTGCAGTTAGTTATAGTATACTGATTTATGAACAATGTCAGAAGAAATCCTACTTTAGCTCCAAATTTTGCAGTGCTGTTCTCTTTTCTCTTAATTAAATCGTAATGATTCGTTTTATGACCAATATGCCACTATTTAATTGATAAATAGTACAATTTTTTCCTTTTTTTTCCCCTCTTGGAAGAGATAAAGGCCTCATTACTCATCAGAATAAAGTTCTTATAGTGCTACCAATTACAGAAGTCTACATGGCAAGGGCCAGAAATGCCTAAATCATTAGGTGTGTCTGATAGTAACATTCCTGAATTGTTACAGATGCTGAAAATTTTCAACTCTCAGAGTTAACTCAGCTCTCAGCATCAGACAATCTATGCTTTTCTAGTTCAAGGCAACAGGATAATTTTGAAGTAATGACAAAACCTTGTTGCATGTCCTGTTTTGTCTAATCTTCAAATGGGGGCATGGAAAACTGTACGCAGTGTACAGTGAACAGTGTATTAAAAATTTTTCACATATCACTGGTAAACTACAAGAACAGAGATTTTTTTTGCCTAAGTGGTATATAACTTTCAGACACTCAACCTACATACCTGTATCCTTGAGTGAGGGTCTGATTCTGTTGTATATACATCCAAATGGGTAAAAATCACCAGTGATAGTGTCTGTCATAGTAAAACATTTACCTATTCCTCATGATGAGTTTTGAGATAAGCAAGGGAAAATATAAGTTATGTATTTACATGAGATGTTTTATTCATTTAAAATAAGTTTCTTTTACCTGAAAATTGAAAAAAGGGCTCCACTGCACCATTCCTTCTCCAGATATCCGACACATTTAGGCATTCTTACAGTCTTTCCTGTGGAAAAATTCTTCTGTATTACAGAAAAGGTACTGAAACCTAAAATATACATAAGCCCAACAACTGACATCAGATCAAGCACTGAGAACTCCCCCACTACTGACTGCATTTCATTTTGTGTTTGAGTTGCATCCAGCAATGATAACGAGGACTCACAGATTGACAGATGAGATTGTGTGATAGACAACTTGCAGTTTGTCATCTTGACAATGCACAGCAATGAAACCAGCTGCTATTGCACTATAATGCATTGCTTGTTCTGCCTTATTTATTATTAGCCGTGCACAAACCAAGCACATTTTTTTTACAGATATAAACATGTCTACTTATGAAACTTGTAGGACAGCCCAGAGCAGTGGGCTAAGCCCAAGAAACACCAGGTGCTATAGCTGTTGATGGATTTCTGAAATCCATCATGGAATGAAAGAGTAGCTGGCAGAAGAGTTTTTCTTTGTGTTTGGTTGGGTAGCAGGAACAACCTGAGACTGAGGACAGAGCCACTTGAGATAATGTGTAAACAGTTTGTAACAGTGACAGGGGAATCAATAGCCTTAGGGTGGATTCACACAGCTGGTTACCCTGCATCTGCTCAGAGCATGGAGTGAATGATGGAGGCTCCTCCCAAAACCCTAATCCATTCACATATCTCCATTACGGCTAGACAGCATGTGTAAAAGTTATTTTATGGGAAGCTGAAAAAAAAAGAGAGAATAATAGCTACAAACACCTAGCTACAAAAGAAATCAGATTAGGTATGTGTCACCTTGTGAAGTAAAGCTGTCACTCACACAGGAAAGCTGCCACTCATCCTGCTAGATCACATGTATAAAAGACAGTTTGCTTGAGACAGTCCAGAAACCAAGTCATACATATACTAAGCATGGCAGAGGGAGTGGAAGAAAGAAGTGGCAATTGTGGGACCCCACCACTGCAGGACCCAGTAAATCCATTGTTTCACATTACAAAAACTGCTATCAAAGCACAAAAGCTATAATTGAATCATGCTAAATATGTATTGAGGTCAATGAACTTTATTAAAAAATTGATTATGTTTGCTATTTTCTCAGTTAGTTGATATGCACTTTAAACCTTGTTTTTGTGTTCCTTTTTTTCCTGAAGTGTAGCATTCCATGCAACCCAATTAAAACCTCTTGGGCAGACCTTGATATTGACTTATTTTATAAATCCCTTTGGAGCTCAAGTATTGATTGTTGTGCATCGTTCAAAATATTGACTTTGTATATCAATGCCATCTGTACCATAAAACTATCAAATATTTTAATTATCACATTATTGCTAGAACTGTGATGTGCTCCTCCAAGCTTAAATTTGAATATTTGTCAGTGATCAGAGCCTATCTCTACTTAGAAACAGCCACAGCATTGGAGAAAGGCTTAGTGAGATTGATCTGTAACCAGCAAAAGTTTTACATCTTCTCACCGTGGGTGTGGAAGCAAAGAGCATGGATGGAAATAAATAAGAATCAAATGGATGTGAAATTTTAATTCCACAGTTTTATTTCAAACTGAGATAGATTTTCACCCAAGTGAAAATTTTATATCCAGGAAGGCATAATATTTTTTAAATATATTCACACTATCTAGAAAAATTATTTCCAAATCCTTCCACTGAAAAAGATCACCACTACAAGCCTAAGGTCATTCTGTCCTAATGAGATTTATGACACTTTTTTCTCCCCAAGAACAATTTTACTGCACTGGAACAGATCATGAAGAGAAAAGATGATGATTTAAACCAGTGAAACCTTCAGTTCAGGACTGGGTTTCTTTTGTGAAGATGTTCCAATAAGTCACGGTCCTGTATTCAGAAGCAGTTTGATCAAGTTCTCAGGATGTAGCACAGTCCTCAAAAGTCATGTCTCCTGCCAAAGGAAATTCTCCATTCTCCATTCTCCATTTACACTCCATTCACTGGAAGTACAGAGATCCAAATACTTTTAAACACTAAACCAAGCTCACACACACTGTTTGAAGCTTATTAGAGCCACACTGCAGCTGTGCTATTGCTGATCCATGCAAGGGGAGAGTAACAGCAGACCAAACAAATCAGTGCCCAGGCTTTTAATTTTCTCTCTATGATGAAATGAGATGGTCAAAAGTTTTCTTGTCTTGTGAGGTCAATAAGGCCAGCAGAGGTGACACCATTTTTCTTTTCCCGGAGGGAAAACCCTCTTTTGAGGCTCTTGTTGGGACAGATTCTCTGATAAAGCAGTATTCAAACTGCCTGAAATATTTGTGCTAGCACAAAAGCTGGAAAAGTGCCAGACTGATCAGCTGAGCTATGGTACCAGGCCTTCATGTTGCAGAAATACCAGACTGTGACTCAAACTATGTGACAGTGGAGTATCTCCAGTCTTCAGAAATCTGACTGAGACACTAAAGGAATGTGACGGAAGTCCTTGAGGGGGAATGTTACTGGACTAAATTTCGGCTGTGTTGAATGCCACAGCCATCCCTGTATCAGCTGGTACTTCGTGGAGGACTTTCCCATCTGAATTTATGGTCACTATTTATATGATCATGGAGAAGAGAGGAGTATGAACAAGTTCCAGAGAGATTATACTCAAAGACTACCATGCTAGTGCAGGTTATCAAAAATTCAAGGCAAGGGGCAGATATGTTAGCCATGGAGATTGGTTTGGCTTTTTTTACTAACTGTGTCATTTTGAGTAATTGAAAGGATTTAGACAATAATTGCAAGTATGAATCACGATGCAAACTCAATTTCCTATGAAGAGAAACAGTTTTATGCAGTGTAATATTGTATGGTAAGATAATCACCTAAGACCCAGTAAAACAATAATCTGCAAAGCTGTACAGCTAGGGAAGCATAAAGATTGAATACCATTTTATGTGCTTTAGCAAATTATGACTCAATGTCTGGCATCTATCATGTGATTAAAACAAAACACAGAGAGTGCTACAGAAAATTTGTGGGTGCTGCTTAAAAAATGCTGCTTTGTGTTACAGGGAAAGTCAATACAAATTATTTCACTGATATAGCCCTGGGAAATTTTCAGAATTCACACAGTTCTGCAACTCCAAGGCATGGCAAGTAGGCCTTCCAAAACCTGTCTTCTACCTGTCACCATCACTTACTCTTTTCTCCATTGTTTATATACAGGAAATGAAGTAAGAGGCCAAGAGAATATCCAAACCTGTGCTCTAAAACTATTGTTATTAATAGCAGACACACTGCATACAAATATTACATGGTGCTTTTATGTGAATAAAGACAATGATGCTAACATCATTTGGGCAAAGGAAAAAAAAAAAAAAGGAGATCTTTTTTTAACCTAGAGGAAAGAGGACTTTGGGGGGACCTCATAGCAGGGGACCTCATTACAACCTTCCAGCCTTAAAGGAAAGATGGAGAGGGAGGTTCTATTAGGGAACATAGTGATGAGAAGTAACAGATTTGAACTGAAAAAAAGGATAGATTTAGATTGGGAAGAAATTTTTTACAATGAACATGATGAGACAGTGGAACAGGCTGCCCACAGAAGTTGTGGATGGTCCGTGCCTGGAAGTGCTCAAGGCCAGGTTGGATAGGGCTTTGAGAAACCTGGTGTAGTCGAAGATGTCCCTGCCCATGGAGGATTTGGAACTAGCTGATCTTTTAAGTCCCTTCCAACTCAAATTGTTCTGTGGTTCTGTGGCTCTATGGCATGAGTTAAGCTGTGGAATACAACAGGCCAAAGAATGTTGCAGAAGCGAAAAATGTATGTGGATATTCAAGAAGGAATCAGATATATCCAGGAAAGCAAAGCTCATAAAAGCCATTAAATGCAAAGACATAATTTCCTCCAGGATGCATCTCAGACACTGACAAGGATGCAGGAGAGAATTTTGTGGACGCATGAAATTTCACATCTTTGTCCTCTCCTTTTCCTGGTATCTGTCACTGATCACCAGTTAGCAACTTCCAATAAGATCATCTATCTTTTTGCCTCTGAGACCTGTTACTTCAGTCAAAACACATGACCAAATTATTTATTGCCTGTTTCTCTCTTAAATTGCCATTAGTCTTGTGCTGGTGCTGGTCATGTCTTTGCCAATGCTGGCTGGCTGGAGTCGTGTGCAGCAGAGGTGACCAGGGGCTGCAGAATACCAGAGGGAAAAGGAGCACTTCTGCACTGTGTTCTGCTAAGGCAGCACAAGGGAATCTTTTCTTGCTGGAGACTCTGCCCTAAGACTACTCTATTTCATGGATAGTATAATGTCATTTTCTTCTTCCAGCCTGTAACCTGTATTTATGGACTTAGACGTCCCTGAAATTATTTGGGGCTGCAGTGTTAAGTGCTGCCAGGGAGAGAAATCACCTTGAAGTCCTTTTGCGAAGGAAGGACACAAAACCATGCAGGTCTGGGACATCAGGGATTTAAAAGCAGGGGAAAGCCCAGATGTTAGAGAAGGGGACTCCCTGTAGATACACCACACCTGCTCCACAGAATGGATTTTGGGAAGGAGGTCATGGATCTCTGACACTGAAGGTTTGCAGGGCTAGGGTGAGGTCTGTCCACAGATTATTTGTAGGAGGCTGTCCTAGGTTACAGTGTAAGATGTGCCCAAAGTATGTATTCTATCACCATCTTCAGGAGCTGTTGGAACCAGGTGGGGCAGTGTTTCCCTTGCCCCCTCCCTCTGGAATATCTTCTGTTAATGGGCCATCAAGGCCATGACCTATGACTCATCAGAAACTCCCTGTGGGAGCCATCTCTGTTTAATGGGCAATCAAGGACCCACTGCAGGACTCATAGAATGATATCAGCCTCTTGTGAGATGCTCCACCCAGGGGGAGAAGCCAAGCATTCCCACCTGGATATCATCTGGGATTCAGGACAGCACAGCAGGCCTTACCCACTGGATTCCCAGAGGACAAGAACTGCCAGACCTTTCTACAGGATTGCTGCTTCAACAAGACCACTTCATCTGGACTGCTACCATTACCCTAACTAACAGGGTGTCAGATTGTATTCTGACTCTGTCAGTGGTCTTTTGTGCTATTGCTTTTATTTTATTTTACTTTTTTTCCCTCTCTCTCCTATTAAATTGTATTTCTGACTTGGAGTCTCTCACTGGTTTTGCTTTCAAACCAGCACAGAGACTAACTTTTAATTACGGCAAGTCAAGGACCTAACAAAGAATGTCCTTCAAAATCACCAGTCATGCCCGTCATATGGGCATGGCTTTCTCCAAATTCTCTCCAGCCAGATGCAGGCACAGCTGAAAAAGAAGGTCCATGTAGTAATAGGGACAACACATATATAAGCCTTAAAAGCCCACAGCCAAAGCACTGGGATAAGAGAGTCAGAGGCCTTATAGCTACCTGGTTAATCTGTATTTTTCTTTCCAAGACAGTATATCAAACTTAAGACTAAAATGATCCAGCTGCCACCAACAGTTTCTGCTACAGGCATTAAAAAAAAAAAATAAGCTAAATACTCTGCTATGCCATACATTCACAAGGATTGCACTCAATTAAATTTGTCCAAACAAAATAAAAATGGTACTGATTGCACAGTCAGGTGTCGTGTTGAGGACATGAACAGGAATGATTTGGCAGTTCTGGTTTAAAAGAAGGTCTAAAAGCAGAAATGAAAGGAAAGGACTCTCTAGAGAGACAGAGCCTGTCCTGCAGGCAATGGCAGTAAGATCATATCCAGGCTTAAGAAATAAAGAAGGGTCCATTCCTGTTGCTCTTTTTCTGAAATTACTGCCTGAAGTTCATCTTTTTGCAAAGAATAGGAGTGCGCTATTGCTGCTGTCAACCCTACCCTGCTTCTTGCAGCATTCACTATTACCAAAATCTCTCCTAAAAACAAGTGCAGACATACAAAATAATAGGAAATACTCCCAGAAACTTTCTTCTAAATCAAACATGGGTCCCTACTAGGAACAAATACGACAGTCCTCAATTCCTCAATCAAATGCCACAAGAAATCTGTGACAGACCAAGTATACTTTATGTGTAAGATGTGTCTACTTTGCATATCTTCCTTTATCCCACAGAAGCAAGGAAAAAAAAAAGGATGGAAAATACATCATTAAAATTTACACAGATCTTGAAAGTTATTATAAAAAACCCCAAACCAAACAAAAGTAGAATTCTCATCTGTCAGTGTTGAACATCTCAGTGTTGAGCAGATGGCTACAGCACAAGAAAATCATCACACTTTTTTATTAGTAAATTGAAAGGCATTTGGGTAGCAATCACCATAATCATAATTTTCACAGGATCTAGAAATTGTAATAAGCTTTTAGAGAGCATTTGACTTTACAACATAATTGAGAATGGATCTCTTTAGCTTACCCACCCAAAAGCTAGAATGTCACTGAATCCTTAACAGAGAGTTTGACTACAGATAAACAGACCATTCAAAACAGACACTCATTCAGAGAAAATTCGCCTTGCATTCCTTCCAAAAGTCCCTAAATTTAGTAATACCTCTGGAAGAATTTCACTCAACATCATGGGGGAAAAAAACACTTATCTTTCATTCCTTTATTTTCTTTTTATTTATTTGTTTGTATTTAAATTTTGTGTTTAGAAAGCCTGCTATCTCACATCAAAGAACAGGATTTTCATCCATTCTTGTTTTTATTTAAATTTAAATTGTGAGTTTCAGAATTTTCCCTGGAAAACTTCAGTTTGGCTTGCAACCAGACTGAAACCAGCAGGTGGAGCCAAATCTGCTTCCTATACACTAAAATTAGAACTTGTTCTGAGTGATGACGGTGCTTCCATCATGTACATATTTTTCAGCTGGACAAAAACCACCTGGCCTTTCCTGCAGAACCTTCAATCATATCTCACCACTATCACTGCCACTGTATTCAACTGCGGCAGGAGCGTTGAATCTGAGCATTTCACAGCAACAAATACGTCAAATTCCTCTGCAAGGGCTCACCTAAGAACTCAGTGCCAGGACTGTATAACCCAGGCTGCTGATATGCACATGTCCCCAAATCATGCAGCCAGCCTGGCAGGATTTAAAAGCCTTGGAGTGATGAGGTTTTATGCACCCTGCTGCTCTGTATCAGCATTCAGCTTTGTACCAATGTACACACAGAGGCAAGAACCACTGCATACATGCAGCAGTAGCTTTTGAGGGGCAGGGCAAAAATCCCTTATGTCTCATTTATTTTGGGCTTCCCTGCTCAGAACCTACCTCCCCAAAGGCCTTGTTATTGCTTGTCACCTCCAGCTGAAGCAGATGCATTTGCAGGTGCTCCCCTCACTGCCTTAAGCAGCAACAAACTCACAGAGATCTGCTCCTCTGAAATTCAGCATGAGTCATGTTCAGATGCAGAGAAGCAAGGGAACTTGCTCATGCTGTTTCTTGACACACTGAGACCAGGGACAGGGAATTCTGACCTTTACAAAGGAAAGTGAGGGTGAATTCTCAATACCAGCAAAGCAGTGGTGATCAAGATTCAAAGCTGAGTCTAATAAAACCCAAGGCCCTTGAAACTTTGCACAAGGAAGCAAGGAAAAGGGGAGGGAGGGACAGGGGACCCTGAGTCTGAAAAGGTGACATCTCTGCCAGAGGTGACATCTTTCCTGTATTCCCGTAAGAGTTTATATTATGGGACCAAAATTGGGTGGCAATTGCTTCAGCTCTTCCGAAAGAGGATCTGATAGGGAGCAAATGGGGTTTTGGTCACCATTTCATGAATTCAGCCCTTGGAATGTCCAGACAGGAACAGGCAGTGCAGAAAGATGTGGGTAATGGGTGATGGGTTGCCATTCCAGAGAGGACTTGGAGTGAGACCACAAACTTGTTCCTGGAATTCGCTCTCAAACCGTGATTGCTTCTGCTTTGGCCTCAAGTCTATCTGTGGGTCCCACTAACCCAGCTTTGACTTCCCAGTCCAACTCCAGTCATTCCCTGGTACTCACAGAAATTTATCTGAAATCCAGTTGTGGAGCAGAAAGATCTCACTGTAAAGTAAGAGAGGCAGGTCTTTGGTACAGGGTCACACTGAGTTCCAGTCTCAAAGAGAATATGAAATGTTCAAAGGAACCTGAGTCAGAGCCTTTTCTCCACTTTGCTACTACTCAGTAGTAGCAGGGAGTTTGGGAAAGGGCAGGAAAATCTTGGTTAAGGCATAAACCATTTCCTCGATGCAGCAATAAAGTGTGTTCTCTGAGAATATAGGCAGGGCTTCTTTAAATAACCTCTGAAGTGGATCAAATTAGTTGTCAGGGACCTACATTATTGTAGGTACCTTCCAACCTATTCTATTCTATTCTATTCTATTCTATTCTATTCTATTCTATTCTATTCTATTCTATTCTATTCTATTCATTCTGTTCCGTTCCACTGCTTGGCCTGGATCAAATTCAAGACCTAGGTGAGGCATTGTCCTAGCTAGACAACATGTCCAATACAGCAATGTGTTACTCTTAGGCACTTGGATTTCAAACTCTAATCTGAAATAAAGACAAGATGTGGACAACAAAAAAGTAGAGTGAAACTAGCAACCCAAATATTTGACTCTGGACCATCTGCGTAATCAAGAAGGATGAGGAAAATTAGTTGGAACTACTCTATTTATTGTAACAGGTTATTTGGGAAAATATGCTAAAATATCAGGCCTCCAACAATAGCTGCATTTTCAGCAGAGCTGGGAGGGATAATCTGTGCTGTATGTAAAGTACATGGGCAGACTTTGAGATCAGATGGCTTTGTAAGTAGTAGCTGCTACTATTTTTATAGCTTGGAGAAACCATCATCATGTCACTTATTTAACTCCATTGTTCCATCAGTTTTTGTGGACAATCCCAGAAGCTCATTTTCAGTACCAGAAGTTGCTTGCCATTGTATCTGACTTTACCTGAAAGTGCAAAAGTCAGGGCATCACTGAGCATATGAAAGTCACCTGAGGTTTCACCTGAATGCCAAATAGACACAAACAGGATGCTCACAGACCAACAGGCAGGCTGAATTGCTGGCAACATCCCCCTGCTTTGTTAGCAGATGATGGTTGTTTCCTTGCTGGAGAACTATACAACTTTCTTCTTCAAGTTCCAGCTTCCTGGGAGTCCTGGGCTGATCAATTCAGCTGCTTTCACTTGGTTAAATGAACCAGAAAGGAAGCTGGAATGCTCAAGAGAGCCATGTGGCACAGCTAAACCCAGTCCACACTGCCTGAGCATTGTCTATACCAGCGTTCCAGCAGTTTCAGCATTAGCTGAATCAGTGGGGATGAATTTAGTAATTTCCTTGGGCTCTGTGTGAACTGTAAAATCAAAAATAGGGACTGAAGCAGCAAGGGTACTGTAGTCTTTCTGCATCTGTCTGGTGCAGGCCTCAAAAATTACTTCAACTGAGAAATTATATGGTTATCTACCACAGAATTTTTGTGCAGTAGAAATTAAGGGCATATTACTTTAGAATATTACATTAGGTGGTCTTTAGAAGCATCCACCAATTTCAGGAGAGGAGGATCAGGCCTAGTTAATACCTCTGTGGTTATGGTGTGAGTAGAGTTAAGTAGTCTTCATATATCACTTGAGCTGAAACAATTCCACTTGATTCCAGAGATCTTCCAACATGTAAACAACAAAGAAAATGCTAATTGGGTATGCTAATCCATTCTTCCGCATGGATTAGACCACATGTAGGAGTAAACTTTCTGGAGAGACCAGCGAGAGAGAGTGTTTAGTCATAAGGTAATTATTTGAGTATTCTGCAATTTTCAGGCATTTCAGGTTCCCTTTCTCATCACACTTATGAATAATAATAAAGAACACATTTTCCATGATCTTCCCATGACTTTGCTATAAAAGAAAAATTGCAGTTATTCTCACCACTCAAAAGCAGATCCGGAAGTGGTGAAAAACTGAGAGGCAAGACTGAGGAAGCAGTTATTTGACTCCTGATCAATCTATGCATTGTGCACCCTCTCCACTGTCAGCTGAACCAGAAGTACAAGCCAAGCACTGTTGTTCTCAGAGAGATCCTACCTCACTTACAATATCACTCCTGTGGATTTCCATTATGCCTTGAAGTAATATAACCTTCATCAAGAAGGTCTCCCAAAATTACTTTAGTACACTACTGACTAAGTCATGTCAGTTCCTACTCTCTTTTGTCTCTAAGAGTTAGTTCCTAGTGAAAGCTTAAAGTTTATGGCAGTGTTAATTTTTTTCTTTTCCTTGCTCTCCCTGACCAGCATTTGCCAACCCACTATGTACTTCACTTGATCAATATCATGTGTAAAGGTATATCATGAATATTTTTTTCCATAAGAGACAAAAGGTTATTTGTTTAAGCATGCAAAATTCAGATGCACACAGTTATCTGACCTCATGTAAGACATAGAGCCGTTAAAGCCAATTCCATATAATGGCTGATGTGATTTGACAGGGTTCTGGTTCATTACGAAGATCAGCCTTTCAAATTCACTTCTCCAGCTCTGCTCAAACCATGACATTCTCATTAAGTAAATGCAGAGCCTTCTCTCCTAGTTCTCATTAACGATAACAATAATGAAGAGCATTCCCCTTAGAATTAACTCCAGAGACATCACTGGGCATGGAACTGAAACTAAGTGACCAAACTCTCATCAATATCTCCAGCTCAGGTGATTAGGTGGGTTGGTGGTAGAAACAGCCATTCCTTGGCATACTAATCCAACACAAGCTATTTCTGTATGAAAAGTCTGGATCACATTTAATATGAGGAGATCTCAGATAAAACCAACACATTAGGGATGGCAGAAGTTTATCTACCCATTAAACACCAACTCACACTGTTACCCAGACTTTTTCACTTGATGGTAACACAGATTTCATAATTTAGAAAGATCAAAGCACAGCATTTCCTAAGGGGTTTACTTTTGTCTGTAAATTTTATCCTAGTTATAGAACAACTACAAAATAAATCTGGTCATATTTGCCATTTGCAATAGATAACCATTTTTAGTCATCTTTAAATATAACATCACAAAAAACTGGAACCAGAAGAGACAAAAAAGGAAGCCTAGAAAAATAGATTAATTAAAAAATGAAAAATAGATTAATCAAAAAATATAAAATAGTATTTTCCCAGAGTTAAAAGCAAATGCTGTAAGCTATAAATTTAATCACAGAGTCTAATATTGATACCTAACCGATGGAGGAAACTAATATTAAAGGCAGACATTTAATAAAGAAGAAGTTCTCTCAGCATAATAAATAGTCGAGTATTTGTAAATCTCCGGTCACAAGTTACACAATAAACAAATAACAACAAAAGAGAAAAGGATATTCGTTACCATCTGGGAGAAAAGGAGTCACTGTAACTCATCCTTGAAAATGTATATGTGAAATTTAATAAGCAACTGCCTTTCTACCTATCTGCATTTTAAACAAAGCTAAAAAAAATAGGCATGGATGCATATTTTTGCATGCATAAAATATTTGGATGTAAATGTGGTTGTTGAAAAAACAGTAATACTCTGAATGTCTTTGTTTCTCTCTGTTACTGGGTGCTTTGATTTTATAGGGCTTCCTCTGAAAAATTCAAATACTTTTCACTATGTGAACTCAGGAAATTTTAAAACACAGGTCACAGTGTGTGATGGCAAAATTGCAAGATTATTGATGGATTTCTGTGCCTGTTTGCTGCCATGTGAAGTTCTAGTGTAAAAGCCCATAAGTGCAATGAGATGCAGCTCCTCATGCATTTCAAATACTGTAAGAAGGACTGATATTGTTTTCAAATAGGGATAATGAGATACAGGAAGAGGAAAACAATTCTCTAAGGTTTTCCGTCAGCCTGTACAGAGGTGGGTACAAAAGCAGGCTTCCTGAACCTCCGATTATGCTCAACCTTGGCTGCTTCCAAAATCCCCAAATTAGTCTATTTTTTGAGCTGCAACTTTTCTCCAGTAGAAACAAAGCAGACAATAGCTGGCTTTGATGATATGCTCTGCACATGTGTAGAGCCTTTTAACCTGATGGCTTTTGTCCTGACAGGAGCAGCCATGCTCACTCCCCTGTTTTAACAGAGATCTCTATGACTTTTCAAAATGAAGGAGATCTGACCTGATATTTAAGTTTAGCTTAGCACAGAATTAGGATCCAAGCCAGGATAAATTCAGGCTGCAAAACACAAAATCATAGAATGGTTTGGGTTGGGAGGGATCTAAAAGACCAGCTGGTTTCAACCCCTACCACCATGGGCAGGGACACCTTTCCAGGGATCAGGATGCTTAAAGTGCCATCCAACTTGGCCTTGAATGCCTCCAGGAAAGAGGCGTCCACAACTTCTCTGGGCAGCCTGTTCCAGGGTCTCACCACTGCCACAGTAAATAATTTCTTCCTAATATCTAGTCTAAACCTATTTTCTTTGGGCCAGTGGCCTCTCTGCTCTCCACCACTTAAACCACACCTTCCTCAGTGAAGCCTGGCTGGTTCCCACCTGATGCAAATCTAGCCTGGGCATCTGCTGGCCTAGAGATGTAATGAAAATACCTAGAGATGGTATCGAAAACTGATTTATCTCAGACTGTGTAGACTTGTCCCTTCACTTTGAAACAATGGAAACAAACTGTATTTTTCACAGAGAGAACCATCCATTAATGTTTCATCGTTCCTTGATCTCCACAGAGCTCCAGACTTACTGGAGAACTCACATTTGACAGCAAAGCCTCTGAAGAGATAGAAGCTATTGACCACTGCTCATCATGGACAAGCAAGCTGAACAACTTGCCAAGTTACTAGTTGCAATGATGGTGATTCCAATTAGGCAAAAGGCAATCGCTGTTATAAATTTCCTGTCAATTTCTTTCATTTCTGTCACTGTGGTAAACAGGCCTTAAAGAGGACTTACGTCTTCAGCTGTAAGTGCAGAGCTGAATCCAGCAGAAGGCAGTTGCAGCAATGCTCTGCTGCTTAACTCACACAAGAGGGAAAACAGAGAAATTGATCCTTCTCAGCAGAGAGGGGTGATTAGTCTAATGAGGGATGCACAGCTGTGGGTATCAGATACAAGAAATGGCCTCCCTCCGACATGGAAAGCATGACTGCAATTCTCTCCATCTCCCGGTATAAAAAGGTCCTACAAGGAATGACTCTGGGACAACTGAGCAGCAAACAACCTTTAAATCATCTCCCAGTCCTTTTTTCACTACAAAACCCCCTGACATTTAAATCTGTTGCAGATTTGGCCTTTTTTGCTGGGAACTTTAGTGAAAGCAGTCCAAAACTTTTTCACCCCAAAGAACATGCAGCTTCAAAAAATGAGAAAAAACATGAGAAAAGACAGGCACAGTAGATATATGAGGGCATACATGTGGACAGAGAAAGGGAAATTGGTAAAATGTGAATGAGTCTAGTGGGTCTCATCCTGTAGGCTGGTTGGAAAAGTTAGTCTTCACAATAATTTTGCACAATACTGAGCACAAGTGGTGCTGAAGCCATTCAAGCTATAATGTTAATACCACTATTAATGAAATTAAACTAATATAATTATTAATAAAATTAGTAAAAACGGTCTCAAAAAATGGAAGACTGCATAGTAACTCCAACTGGATTACATGTTAATTTTTATATTTTGGCTAGCATATAGACCAAGGTTTCATCCAGTTCCACAAGCCACTGGATTTTCCTATATCCTTTCAGAAACTATTTATTTTCAGAGGCATACAGAGCATTTTTCTGGCAGTTTTTATGAGTATGTGGACCTTTCTGTTGCAAATTTCCCCTGAAGTTCTCCAGCAGTTGGCCAACATGGTCCTGTATGAGTGTTTAAGGAGAAGTGAAGAACAGAGAAAATACAATTTTTGCATAGTGCTTAGAGATATTTAATGAAATACATTGCCGCTTAAAAAGGCTAGCACTGGCTGCTACAAAGACAGGAGGGAAAAGTCCTATAAAAATTCATGGAATACCCTGCTTATAAAGTGACGTTTCCTTCTGTCTCCAGGTTATTTATAGATGATTTAAACTGTTTTCAGCAGGTTTAGGTCTACTTATTATTTTTGTGCCCTATCTGCAATCATTGTGAATATATTAAACTCTCACAAAACATCAAATCTTAATGTTATTGGTTCAATAATTTCTTGTTCCTCTAGTTGCCCTTCTGAAGTTTAAATCACCCAAGTAGCTCTAAATAGGTGGGTTTGCAATTTACTTTTTCTATTTATTTAAAAAGGGCAAATTTAAGTGTCTGATCTCTTTCTCTAAGACTGCTTTTTATAAATTTTTAATGCTTTTTTTCTGATTTATCTCCAACTGTAATATCTTGATTTCCATTTGCATTCCCAGTACCTTTTCACCTGCACTTTTTCCAGACACCAAGTCAACTTGGTTCATCTGTTTCAAAAGGAAGTAACATCTGAATTTTGCTTTTTATGTCCTTCAAAAGCTACCTGTTACAGCAGATGATCAGGAAAGGACACAGCTCTGTGGGTATGGAATCACCAACATACTCATACTTTCTCAAGTATAAGAGAAATGTTATACTTGAGAATGTTATGGAGAAACACCACAGATGTTCCACACTAAGTAAGGAAAGGCAAATGGCAGTAGCAGATGAGGAGGGAAATTTCAGTCAGAAGTAAATGGTGGGAGAAGGCTCAGGAGTAAACTTCTCACTATATTACCTTCATATATATATGACCTGCAGAGTTATTGAACAAAAGGATTGGGTTTTTTTCCTTCTTTGTCTCCATAATATACAAAACTAAGTTACAGTAGCATTTGTTCCTGTCATTCTGCTGTGGAGGTTTAGGAATATACATCATCACTTCCCAGTCTAGTTTATGTACCCATCACTATGAAGCTTTGATTTAAATTAATTTTAGCTGTGGACAGTTACTGAGTTATACATTCCTAGGTAGATGAAAATTCTTTTGTAAAGTTGACAGTCACTCTGCATGCTTTTGATATGAACCTTCCCACAAAGATATTAAAACTGAGCTTATTCTGCCCCATGATGTGGCACAGACTACATGATCTTTCACCTCTGAGGGGTGAAATCTCCTCCTTGCTGAAACTGGTGTCAAATGAAAGCAAGAGCTGGTCCACTGAGCTCAGCTCTTTTGTGACTCTCTTCAACAAGGCTTTCATGTAGGTCCTGCTTTCATATTTTTCTTAGTAAATACTAAACTCTCTTAATGAAAGCTGAGGCTGTCAGGGTATGGAAAACTGCATCTTCCCCTCTGATTTCAACAAACACTAACTTTGACCTGCTTAGTATTGTTTACTTCTCCATAAACTCTGTGGCCGTGTCAAATTCACCTGCAATACTCAAAAGTGTTTTGTTTGTAGACAGGAAGTAGCATTCTTCAGCTGAGCTCTTTTTTACTAACTTCTGAGAATGTCAGATATGAGAGATCTTTCCCTCAGTGGAAGAAAAGGACAAAGGAATGAGAAAACCAGCAAGCCGAAGGGAGAGACAGCACACTTAAATAAATGAACAAGATACTGGGTAACAGACTGCAGCCCCCTGCTTCACAAGCTCACTACAGAGTGAGATTAGTGGGATCCACTAATTTGACCTAGTTTGGGAGAAGCAAAAGCGTCTCGTTCAGCACAATACGCTAGGAGAAGGGCAGATTAAATATTGAAAAACTGGAGTGGAAAATTTCCATTCTCCCTATGCTGGAATCCTTCAGATTCTGTTCTTCAGAATAACCATTCATCTGTATCTCACACTCTGTCTGGACCAAGGCAGCAATGAGTCTCCTGTGAATGGAGATCCATTGTATGACTGCAAAAATTACCACATGGTCATGATTTAAAGCCATGCATTGAGTTCTCTGCATTTTCCAAAGTCCTGTAACTCAGCAGATCCCAGCAGCCTGACTCCTGAGCTAGGTGGGCTTAAGGACAAAATCATGTCCATAATCTGTTGGGTTTTTTTTTCGTTGCTTTCATCCTTTGTAATGATCTTCAGGCATTCTGCTTCCAGGGTGCTTGAAATTGACTTGGGGCACAAAGAAAGGATGTTTGCAGTGGAAGGAATTTAAATCTAAAATTACTTTCCATTGAAAGCTGACAGAGTTGAAATCTGCTGGTTTGGGAGATGTTCCAAAAGCCATTCTTTTTCAGGAACACTTGTAAGAGATTGGTATTTGAGGAAGATAAAGCTATTTTCTCATATGCAGCTCAGCTTTGTCAGCATGACAGTAAAGACAAAAGAAGCAAAATCCAAGAGAAAAACACAGTTATGTTAATACTCTTTAAAAAAATCACATGCAATCTTACTGTTTATTCCTTAGTATTCATGGGATAAATCATTACAGATTTGTTTGATGAGAGCAGACAGGATGCTAGTTACTGTTTGAATAGTCCTACAGTAAACTGTTATTAAAAGAAAACTGCAGAAGAAAGAAATCAAAATCTCATAAACTAATTGAATACTTTTATTCAAGGAGAAGGAAAGGGCCTTGATCTCAAAAATATTTAAGGATGCATTCTTAAGTCTGCTGAGCATTCAGCCTCAGAAAGCTGCTCTAAATATTCCTCTATTGATTCTTAAACAATACATCGAAATTTTAATGACCTTGCCAGCAAAGGACTTTCTATCTCAGATGTCATTGACGTAAGTACTGAACTAGGAGTGTTTGCAAAGGAGTCAGACTGAAATATGCTGGTTACCAAGAAAATGCCAGTACTCCCCATTTCCCACTGTTTTTCCAGGATGAACTGGGAAAAAAGACTGACAACCATCTCGCTGCAACATCCTTTAAGGTAGATGTAGAGAGCAATAAGGTCTCTCCAATATATTTGCAGAAAAAAACCCTCAAAATATTTAAATGTTCCAAAAGGTGAGGAAGCAACATGCCTTGGATAGAAGAATTTAAAAAAAAAAAGTGCAGCAAGTTTACCTTGAGATAAGGCAAATGTTATTTTCTGTAATGAGGGAGTATCCTTGCAAGCAGCTCAACTATCTCCTGCATTAGTGAAGTTTTGTGTGGCTGTAACTCAGATATGTGGAAATCAATGGGATCACAGAATCAGAAAAGTTGAGAAGCACAATGACTGGAGTTCTAGAAAACTCTTTTTCTTCTCATCTTGGAGATTTGGCATGGAAAAGAAAGATTCTAATTCCAGGATGTAAAAGACAGCATCGCCTTTCTAAAGTTTATGGTCTCACATTGCTGTTCCATCTAAATATATATAAGGGAAAATTCAGATAAAGTTACAGAAGCAAACATACTGTATTGAACAGACTGGTAAATGCCCTGTATTTCACCAGTGAAATCTATATTTTCAGCCTTGGAAAGAATTCCTATTGATTCCTTTGGCTCTCATGCTGTGTGTGTTGTGGGTGATAAGTATGTGGAAAGCCAGGTATGCACAACAAAGTGAAGTAGGTATTTTGTTCATTTTGCAAAAAGCGCCCACTCCTGAATAGTCTCTGGCTGTGTGGGTTGACACCATCAGGCAGCTGGAACAACCACAGACTTCTGGCTCAAATGCAAAAAGAAATTTATTTCCATTACCTTGCTAATTGGGGGATCCCCAAAGAATGCCTGGGCAGCGGTACAAAATTAGAGATGTAGGCACCATTAAACTCAGTCCATGCCAGAGAATTACTGGCCTGCTATTCACACAGGCTTATCAAGAATTATTCCCAGCTGCAAGGTCACCTGAGCAATGCATAATCCTCCTTGCCACTCTTCTGCTTTTTAACCCAGCTCCCAAGTACTGTCCATGTTACAATGGGGAAGACCACAGAAATCCTCACATCACAACTTGAACAGGAACTTTTCTTCCCCCTTTATTAGCACTTTCACCACTATGTCCGAGGGAATAATTAAAAAAGGGATTGAATCCATGTATTTCATACCTGAATGTATAAGCCTTAAATCTCATCCATGGATTTATCTTAAGTTTCAAAAGAAAACACAAGTAAGTTGAAATGAAGAACTTATTTTAGATGTCACTGGAGGTCTTTAGGGATGCACGTCTCATAAATAAGGTGCCCAGTACCCCTACACCCCTTACTCTTAAGAACAGACTACAGGCTCATTTGTTTCAATAATTCCCTAACTTAAACTGTTACTTTTTCATTCCATTCAACCTTTTACTGCCTAATTCCTTTACTCTGTAAGTGTAGAGGCACACGGTTAATGTGAATGGCAAACATAGCAAAAATAGCAACCCTAATATGAAAACCCTAATATGAAAGAGCTGTAATGAAAAACTGTGATGGCTCTACCCCTTGGAATCAGACTTTTCAACACCACATACAAAATATGTGACTTTAGATTATGTGTTGCAGGGGTCCAAATCCCTGTGCCCAAATCTGCCCCTCTTGTTTCTTCGGCTGTGAAGAGTAAACTCAGCTCCTGGATTCCCCTTTCCAGCTTCCTGTGAAGCAGCCCTGCTGCTGTTGTGAATTATTTCTTACTCCCCGGAGTGCCTGGGAAAAAGGACTGATTCACCACAGTGCATTAGAGGAGTAATTAGACACAACCCAATACTTGGCTCTGGGGAGCCAGCTACACTGCCAAAATATCCCCCAGCAACACTGCTTAAAGGACAGAGTAAAACAAACGAGACAGTGAGTGAACAAGAGAAAAGTGAAGATGTAGACTTTAAGAGAGTGCTGGGAAGAGGGTCAAGTATCCCTCTAATCAATAGCTACATAGAGCAGGAGACTAATGGAACAGCAGGAGGAAACCAAGGCAGTTGAATCAGCATGAAGGATTAAATGTGCTGTGCTGAACATCTCCGGTGCCTGTGCCATGGCTGATCCCCAAGGCAACAGTCTAGAGCTGACCATGCAAAAGAAAGGACCTGACTTCTCAGGGTGACAGTGTGGGGTCAGGGCCACCTGCCTTGCACTTCCTAGCAATTTGGAAAAATAATTCAACGGAGACAGAGAAAAGAATGCCAAGCTGATAAAGTATTTTCTGCTCCCCTTTCCTTTCTGGTGTGAGGGGGTTTGTCCACTGGTTCTAAGGAAAATACACCACAGAGCTGAGGGAAAACCAAAGGATTTGTTTGCAGAGGTTGCTACAGTTTGTGGGATTTCTAATTAAGCTCTTTTTATTCCCTTCCTTTATTTTTTATATAACTCTCAAAAGTACATCCAACATTAAAAACAAGGCCTTCAATGAAGTTCAGCATCTTTTGTCTGAAAACTGAAATTTACCTTTTCAGCAAAGAAAACCTTGAGTATCTTAATACAATAATACAAACCCCATTGTGTTTCACAAATAAAGATCAAACATGATGGGCCAGCTACAATTTTACACAACTGCCCAAGCCTGTCTTACTTTAGCTCTTGATCTGCCTTCTCTCAGAATACTCCACTAGAAAGGGATGTATGCCCTCAGCAGACTGTCATGTCTGCTAGTCCTGCCTATTCCTTAATTAACCTCCTCCTGGGATCCTTATTCACATCTCTGACACACTGAAGGATCTGACAAAGAACGAGGGAAAACATCAAGTTCTGAGTAACCACTTGATTGGCCTCGGTAACAATGTTCTTGCTTAGTACCCTCTTATGTCGCAATCTGCGGACATCGTAAATTACAGTTACAGTTGATAAGAGGATGAATTACAAAATACGTTACTTAAGACTTTATCTTTACATACTTATTCCAAGTAAGTAAATGGGATGTCTACAAAGAATTCAAACTAAAATTTTTCTGCACAGACTGCTTGAATATTTAAAATTCAAGAAAATATCTCTGGGTGCTCTTTTGTTTTTGCCTTTCCTTAACAGATTTCATGTCTTGCTGGGCATTAAATCCTACCTTCTCCTGACACAGCAGATATTAATTGTGCATTAAGAACTGCTCTCCTGCTGCATTCCAGTGAGATTTTTTTTACTTGGAGTAGATAACACAGATCTTTACTTCCTTTGTCTCTTTTGCATGCTTCAATGAACAGGTAAGCAGTTAATGGTGACAACTGGAAGTCATCAGTGGTGTCTCAGTTAAAGCTGAAAGGAACTGTTCTTGTTTTTAGTGCTTCAAACTCTTGTCATACTTGAGCATATATAACTGCATCGAGTACCTTCAGATCATATTTTCAAGGATTTGTTTACAATTACAGCAGCTAGAGAAACCTCACATCAAACAAAAATATATAACACAACAAAATATTTGGAAAACCAAGGAACTGACTCTTTAAACATACATGTCCCCTTTACAAGCTGTATAAAAGGCACTTTCTAGTCAAATTCAAGTATGAGAACCACCCAAACATGTACAACTATTTTCATTATGTATACATTTTTTCTTTTTTATTATTTTCTTAAATAATATACAAAACCTTTAATTGTATGGGATAGTTCACTAGCATTTTCTCATCTTCTTAGGGAAGGTCTCAGTCTGGAGAACTCCGTTCATTCAATCCTTGTGAAAACTCTTTGACACAGAGTCAAAACCACAAAAATGAGCAGTCATATTAAGGCATCACTACTTATGTCAGAAAAGGTAAGTGAACTCTTTAATCTGAAAGAACTTCATGATCTTATAAGTGACCAAGTTCTACACAGAGAGCTTATTTTAATTAACTTTGCTTGGTTGAAGGAATAATCAAGATGGCTAAAGTAAAAATATAAGTCCTAAGGCAAGTTTTATGTTGTGTCTGTCAGCTTGCATAAATTCTGTCTCTGTGTGAGGTTTTACATTAAAGACAGTCAATTATAAAAAATAAATTGACTTGATGTGAAGTATTAAAAGATATTGCTTTTTCATTTTTTACATTAAACAAATTTAGAAATCATACCATATAAAAAGGTGGTAAATATGTCTAGACTAAAGATCTTATTTTCCAATGAGAGGCTCCTTTTTCATGCTTATAATCACAAAATGCATCCCACTTAGAAGAGGCTTCATAGAGAATCCCAAATGACATTACAGATCCTTACTTTTTCTTGACCTATCCAGAGGGTCACAGCACTGGAAAGTGCACTGTGGGAAGCATACGACTGTGTCTCTGAAGCATCATATTTAGAATGTTCAAACAAACACCTTGAATTTTCAGCAGGGCTGCACATGTGGAAGCACACACCCTGGGGACTTGAGCAAGTTCTCCTGCTTGCATCTTGCAGCCTGTGTAATGTTTTAACTGAACTGCATTTTGATTGTGTATCCCAAGGCCAACCTAAATAGGACAATTTCCCATTTCGGTTAAAATTTGAGTGGGAGGTTTTGTTTTTGAATTTATGGCGGTGTATGTTTTTGAATTTATTGTTATATGTAAAATTCAGTTTTCTGTAATAAGTTCGGTTTTATGTACCCCCATCCTCCCTAATTAATATTCCTTTGTTCCTCTCCTTCTCCCTCACATGAGATAATTTTAGGTTTTTCAGTTAACTGTCAATCATCTTTCCCGCCTTCAGGTTTCCCCTCCCAGTTCTCTATGATTGGTCCGAAGTGCCTCTCTCCTCCCCTACTCTCCTCAGAGACTGTATCCCGTTGGCTTGAGGCAACCAACCCCACCTCTTTCTCCTCCCCTTTTGTCTCCCTTAAAACCCTGTGTCAGAACAGAGTCTGGGTCCAGTCCTGGGCTCAGAGTCGTGTTAATAAACCTTCTCTGTGGTTTATTGTGGTGAGGATCCACCCTCACTGGATCCTCCTTTCTTTTCCTCTGCCCAGCCACAACAACATCTCCTCAAACCCTTTTAGGGTCACAGAGCCCACAGGAGTCAGTCCTGCTCACGTCGCTCCAGGCTGACCCTCGACTGTGCCTTGCCTCAGTGCCTGGGCTAGTCTGGGGCAAAAGCCAGTGGCTTTGAGAGGCACTGCGACAGGAGGTTAATACACTGAATTTCACTGCTTTAAAAATTTGGGTCTGGAGATCTTAAGCTTTCTGCCCTCACCATTTGGAGGTTTGACTCTGCAAATTCTGCTTTCATGTAGGGCCTGTTTTATAAAATTTTAAATTCTCTTAATTTGAACACCACCCAGCATCTCTGGTATAAAGCAGAACACAAAATCAGTGTACTGGAGAGAATTTTAAAAAAGGTAATTTTTATCATCTCACTTTTTATGAAATGTATCAAAAAGAAGTGGTACTGAATGCAGAGATCTCTTTTTCCTTTGTAGCAGCTCTTAGGCATCCATTTAAAAGCCCTTTACAAGCTTTTATAGGAGAGAATTTCAAAAAGGACCTGGCAGACCAGGACAGAACTGCAGAAAGGAAAAACTGCAGAAATGTTTGAATTTCTAAGAGTCTTCTAAAGCAAAGTTTGAGAGTTCAATTACATTACTGAAGTGGACAGAGTTTCTACTGTCACTCAAAAACTTTTTTCTTGCTATCCATGTGTCCTGAGAGTGCTGGGAAACTTCCTCTTCCCCAGGCTGGTGTGCACCACTATGATGTGCTGAATGAGGACCAGTGCTGCAAGTCCCTGCTAGGTTCTCCTTGTGCAGTTTTTCAAACCATTCAGATACAAGGGAAGATTTATTATCTCTCATTTTAGCCATGTGAAAAATGAAGCATCTCATCTAAGCTGCTACTCTAACTTCTCCAGCATCGTAACATGGGTTTCAATCCACCCTCACTGCACTAAGCCAGTGTGTGTCTGCAAACTAAAAGACTGATCAACCACATAGCAGACTTCCCTGTATTACTCTTTTTTTGTTTGCTTGCTTGCTTGTTCTCCTGTAACCTCATTAAACGTGACATTCTACAGAAAAAAAAAAAAGTTTATGTGATCACATTGAATGTGGAACTGTGTCATCCATTTTTGAACTTAATAGTCCTTAAACCATAAAATAATCATGTGCATCCCTGCATTCTGTCACTGCCTTTGCTGCTGGATACATAAAACCTATCACTTTTTTTTTGGATGCTTTCAGCTTTATGACCTAGAGTTGCAAATTACCAGTAAAAATGTATGAGACATGAGATTTTTTAACTTTTATTTTTCTCTTCCATATCTGAGATATTTTCCTACTCAAGAAACTCAGTGGAATAAATAAATGAGACATGAATCTGGCAACAAGACCCAGTACTAATTCTCACAGGGAGGATCTTGAATTTTTTTCTTTCTGCTGTGCTCAAGAGTCAAGTAAAATAACAATATATTCTCTAGTAAAAACATTACTTTCCCATCTAAATTTCTACTATTTCGTTCAGCAAAAAAAAAAAAGAGTTACAGAACTATAGCAAACCCTCATCCACAAACTGAACGTCCGCTTGCCGGTCCCCAGAGCACGATCTGCACTCAAAGCTGAATTTGTTGCACATCCCCAGTTGGAGATGTAATAGTCAGACATTTATGAAAAGCAAATGTGGCAATAAATATTTCAGGTAGAGAAAAGTGCAAGGGCATTCCCTTGTCTCATTCTTGGCTTGTAACTGGCCACAGTATCACAGACTACAATGTTGAGCTTGCCCCTGATACTTCCATATTAGCACCATAAAAGATATCTGGATAAAGCGTTTGTAGGTTTATTTGAAACATTAATGCTGATGCCTGACAGCATTATCTGTACTGTTTATATGACTATAAAATAGCTTTATAGTGATACAATTAGAAATGGTGAATTTAGATAGCATAAATGGTAGTACTGATTGTACCACTATAAACTTATTTTTATAGTGACATAAATGAGCAATATTTGTGTCATCATGCTTTATGACATCAGGTAATCTCATGCCTAAGAAGATAACACAAGGTCTTGCACACTTTAGTTTCACATCTAAAGTACAATGCAAAAGAACATTCTCATTCACTCTTAGAACATCAGCTCTACATTAATTCTCATTTACTTTAAGCTGCAGGGACAAGTTTTCTTCTTCATCTATAAAACAACTGCAAGCACCCCATTTCCAAAACTGTGTTCCTACAGCATTGATGGGTTATGAGTGGTCCCAGTGATGGGGCGAGTAGATGAGGGCTGATAGGTCACAAACCAGGGGAGACTCTCTGCTTAGACTTCTTTAATTGTCTCCCTCCCTTGCTATTTCACTCCATGCCTTTTATCCCGAAGGGAGACTTGGTAAATGAAAGACTGATCAGCCGCAAAACAAGTTTTAATTAATTTCACAGTTTTGTCTTATTTGATTCATAGCTGACATAAAAATGACTTTGAAAAACTGCTTGCCTGCTGTTCCCAGAGTAGCACCCATGAGCAAAAGACAGGAAAAAAGATTTCTGATTTTACATTGTTTTCTTTGAAAAATGATTTGTGACTAGCCATTACTGGAGTGGATAACTGTGCTGAGTTAAGGTTTTATGCACATTTCTTAATGATGCAGTGGAAATGTCCTCTTTTGGGCTTTTTATGTAACTTGCATTTGTAACACAGAAGTCATAATCTACAGAATTCATGACACCAACTCTTTCTCTGTTCCTTGCCTTTCGGCTACTGTTAGCTTCACAGGAAAACACCTCAGGAATTTCACCTACTCCCGTGATTCTCCATTACATCATTACTCCTGGACTCTGCATTTTTGCCCATGTAGATAATGCCACCCAAGTCCTCAGGAGGAATCCCAGTTCCTCAGTTAACAATGAACTTGGTATCATAAACACAGATTTCCATATAAGAAAACTTCATTATGTAGGCAGCACCCTATAGCAGCCTGAACACCAGTGTAGTCTAAAAGCTGAACAATCCTGGGACTAAAAACCTAGGAACGACAAGCACATCTTCTTTTGTTCTTTCTTTTAACTGCAGTGCAACTCCATCATACATCCATATTGTTTTCTTGAAAAAAAGAATGGTACAACCATAGTATGCTGGTGGCAAAATACACAAAGGCAACCTTTAAGAAGCCCTGAGGGAATTTACTCATCCATTTATAAGCCTGGAGCTCTAATTTATTTAAACCACTCTCTTCTGCCTATCTAGTGCACTGCACAATATTTAAGACTGTGCAGTGGGTTCACTCAGTCTCTCCTCTGTCAGCATAGAGGACAAGGACACATGATTACAGTTAGGAAGATGGGACCAAATACAGCATCACATATAAAAGAAAAAAAGTTTTCTTCTACTCAAAAATGAGGAATTCCACAGTGGTACCATAGGGGCACTCTGAATTTAATGAAGAAAGGCATGCTTTCACTTACCTTCTGAAATATCCTGGATTCTTTTGGCTTTGCTCAGAGCCATTTCACAGTTTCCTGCCAGTTCTTTGGCCAGTTCTTTTTGTACAGCAACATGAACCACTAGTGGATGCCTGTATTTTAGACGCAGTTAAGATTTTTGTCAACACATAGAGAACTAAGAGATAACTTCTAGTATCATGAACTGATTCAATGGGCATACTAAAACCTGAAAAGAACTTCCTGAAATTATGAGGACACTTTGTTCTCCTAATCCAGCTGACTCATGGTGCACCGTTTTGTAACTTTAGCATCCTGAGAACATCTTTTCACTGTTCCCATCTTCTCCAACACATTGCATGAAAAAGGATCATAAAAGGGACTTACCCATGTTAACTACAAGGAAAAAGAGTGAGATGGCAGAGCATCCATGATGGTGGAGGGTTAAAATATATAATTTGTGTATAACTTAGTCGCAGGGTTTAGTTGAAGTATGTACGGGGGGAGGGAAGGTAGAAAATGTACCAGTGAGGCTTGACGCAGCCCGGTTTCGGAACGAGCGTCAGCTTTCGCCACTAGTTCCATGCTATCGCAGTAACTGAGTCAATGTGACCCCAGCCCAGGAGATAATTGAGAAGCATTGTTTTAACCAAATCAAGTGTAGATCAGGGTAGAAGCGTAGGTATGATTTAAGATAGTAACTAAGGAATAGGATAATCAGTATCTAGGGGTGGAGGTTGGTTAACATATGTATAATTTAAACTATAAAAATCACAAAGCAACTCTGTATCTTTGGGCGCAAGATCTGGGCATTGCATGGCCCTGTGTCCCCGCGCGTAAAATAAAGAACCGCATATAATCTCCTTCGTGTGGTTATATGTTTTCCTACGCTAACATCCATACAGATGGAGGCTGACAGAAATGATATGGGATCTTCACTGGTCCAGTTTCTAAAAATTCCTTTCTGTGGATCATTAAAGAAGATGTAATTGTGTAGTTCTATATGTCCATCTCCAGAGGTCTTATCAATCCAGCAGTGTTGTTAAAAATAATTTCAGATCCTCATGGACTGAGCAACCACGAGAGTCCTTCCTCATTTCACACAGATTAATTTGGGCAATCAATCCTACCCGATTTTCCCTACACACCAACATCTCACATTGCTCTTTGATTGTTCCCTTCATGCTTCTTGTCAGAAATAACCAGGAAGGTCACATAAAGCTGACTGATATGACCACGTATCTGTCATGCACACAGCTCTCAAATCTGGAGCAAGTTCCTTCTGAATCTCATCACTAGGAAAACACATGAAGTCTGAAGAAAAGGTAATTTTTTGAGCTTTATTATCTTAAAGGTGTTTTAGGCCAGCTTAGGGAGAAATAGCATGGCCATGATGAAAGACAGAGCAAACCCCAGGTTAAGTAGAATAAAACAAAATCAAATCTCCTATCTGAATTAGACATTGGAGACACTCATCATGTGTGTAAAAAATGTAAATAACTTTTAAGATAACCCTTTTTAACATTTGTAAGGTGTCTTGGCAATTTTTGTGGAAAGTACCTTCACCTTGTAACATTCAAGTATGATCAGTGGCACTTTCCATGCAATACACTATGCATTCCATGAAAAGGAAATTTAGTCCAGTTGCTAATACTCCCCGACATATATAATTCTGGAAACTCCACTTTTAGGAGTATGCTGGTCACATATTCAATGTTTTTGTGGTGGCCTCTGAATTTATTCTTCTTTTTATGAGAGCTATTGAAAGCTTTTAAATAATTTTTTGTCTGCTGGAGGGTAATTAATTATCTGTGCTTCCAAACTAATCAAGAATATTAGTCTTTCTAGAACACTTAGGCAAACCATGCAGAGGTAACTGGGGAAATCCAGATGGTTGCTGCCACACTAATATGCACTTTACTGAAATGGTTACCCAGATTTCCAGAGCTTCTCAGTATATTCTCATTACACTCATATGGTTCCATTATGCAAATAATAGTGAGAATTAATTGCTTCTAATTGAAGTTGGTGGTATTAAATCAAATTAGTGTCCACAGCACAATACAAACAATGTAAACAACACTGGCTCTGTTACAGCAGCTAAATAGAAACTAAATACAAGTGTTCAAAATTGCATTCTTTAGTGATCTGTGAGTGAAATTCTGGCTATTAAAGAATAATGATATTTTACTAGAACATCCTTTAGGAGTTTTGCCATCTCCCCTACATAACATGAGCTGAACCAAATCAACCCAAATTTTGAAGATTTAGGTAAGGGTGAAAGAACCAGTATGCACAATTCATGCTGCTGAAAGATGTCTGATAACATCTATGATGGCAAGAAAGTTTGTCCTTTTTCCCTCCTAGGGTAAAACGTTCAAAATATGTTAAATACCTGAGAAAGAGGTCCAATGACATCTGTAAAATAACAAAGTCTTGACATTTCTGTTCTTTTCAAGCCCCATTTCCACTGCTGCTAACTGCAGAACTTCAAATGGGGTAAGACTCTCTGGCTAGAGTCTCCAGAGAAGCTCCAGTGACTCAGTGGATAGTTTGGCAATTCTTTTTTTTTTTTTTCCTGCTGTCCTAAGATGGAATTTATGACTGTCACACATGACAGTGACCACAATGATTTTTTAGTTACTTAGAGTGACACTGACACATCTGAACTGATATCAAAAATGATTTTAACCTGGACTAACTACTGAGAATCAAGCTTACTTTTACTATCTGCTGTAGTTTCAAGCAGGTGTGTGCATCACTTTCCATGGCTTTGCCATTTCTCCTGAGTTGTCAGAAATGAGCCTCCACCCTAAACGTGTGATGGCAGAGCTGTGGTTAATTATTTACACAGCCTTTCAGTGCCTGATCCCATAATGACCCATTTGGGTGCAATAAAAGTGATGTAGACACTTGCCTTTCAGGCAATAAAACAGAGAAAGCAGGCTCAAACCTGAATAGATAAATTTAAAAGGAGGGGTTGGGTTTTTTTGAAAGAGGGGTAAAATTTATTTCTTCTGAATTTCTATCCCAAGCTGGAGCAATTATGTGGAGAAATGCTGGTAAATATCTTGTCAAGATTAGTTCCATTATCTATGGGGAGATTTCAAATATCCGCCTGTATCCCAGGGAAATTCCACTAAATCTGCTCAATGTTATTTCTGCCCTGAGGAAATCCTCCAAGCATTCCATTGAACTAAATATTGATAAACTGACCTGCTGCTTGCAGAAATTTCTTTGTTGATACCAATCAAATAGAAAACGTGCAATATTAAGGGCCTACTCTGACCAAACTCAGGATACTTCCAGGTGTGGAAGTCAGCCCCCACAGAGCACTAATAGCGCAAACAAGTCAAAAGAACAGACCTTGGGTTTAATTCTGATTTTCCAGATCATAAAACCACATGAAAAACAAAAAAAGACCGGATGAGCTATCCAGATGTTACATAAAAACCATCCTTTGGCCAAGACCAAGGCTATCTCAGTCATTTGTATTAATGTGACAAATAAACTGATGGGAAGAAATCTATTGAGTAAGCACACAGCTTACTTTGACCAGATTGTCAAATAGATGGCACAACCATCCCTTTGCTCTTGGGTAACAGAGCTGGATGAAGGGCAGCTTAGGATACAAAGAAGCTTTGGGACTGAGGTTTTGTGTCCCAAGTTGTGCAAATTCTCTGCCCCAGCAAAGTCAAACATTACTCTTGAAAAAAATTAATAAATGGTCAAAGAAACAAAATGGCTGGACCTCATTGTTTAAAGGATTTTTTTTCCTATTTAACTTTATTCAGTTTAATGGTATTAGGTTTGTTAATTTTGCTACAGCTGCTGACTTTCTAAAGTGATTTGGTTAGACGTCAAGGCTACACTAGAACCTGAAATTCTATTAAACACAGCTGTGAGTTTTTCTATGCCTGAAATCTCCTAAAATTCCAATAGTTTGGCAGTGTGGTGAGCATGGAAAGATATTCACACCTGATTTCCCTGCGGTCAATTAAGCTGTTTTTCTATGTGTGCAAAATATCAACATCTTATAATATTTATGTGTAAAGTAGACAAAGATGTTTCATATTGAGCTGCTGGAAATGTCCTGAAGAATATCTTTAAAAATTGATGTTTCCCAGTGTAGTCCTTAGACATTCTGTTTGCAGTGACATTTCAGCTTGCTGTAATTTTGCTGTAATTAAACCTCCATTTTTTCCCCCTAGATAATTTGTGCATATAGACAACTGCATTTTTCTGTTACAACTGATTTTGTATTTCACCAGCTTCTCTTATGAGCAGGAAAAATTCAAAGTTACTTAGCACATTTTAAGCAATTTTTTCTTCTGTTTGTAATTATGCATTGCACCTGCTTAAAACCCAGGAGAACAAATGACTAGACAAAAAAAAGAACTTAAGAGTCATACTTCAAACTGATATGCAGAACACGCTATTCGTGGAAGTAGAAATTGTTCACTTCGCATCCCAGTCACCTGTTGTGTCCAAGGACCAAATTGCTAATATGAGCAGAGGTTATTTTTCCAAAACCGAGATTGGCATTCAGGTGTTAATGTGTCTCACAAAATTAGTTTGATTTCAGATTCTGGAACTTCTGGAACTCCAAAAAATTACACAATCTTAACTTTGAAAGCTGAATTAGAAGTGCTGTAATTATGGGTGAGTTTGAAACCTTTGTTAAACCCCACTTCAGAAATACAAGCAGTTTTAAGATATTCAAGACTAATTGTTCTATGTTGGAGTCCATGTTTCCATGGATCCTCCACAGAAAGTGAGAAGTACAGAGGTGGAATTAGAGCCTTTAGGAAAATTAGAATAAAGCTTTAGATGCATAAAGTAGAAATCTAACCCTGAGCTTTAAGCTTCTATGCCCTAAGACCTAGTTGTCAGTGTAGAAGGACACAGCTTCAGGCCTCATGATATAGACCAAACAAAAATAGGGTAAAGTGCTGCTTGTAATTTTGCATGAATCCTGTGTAGAGAAGACAAGTTTTTCATATATGCTAGGATAGACGTTTTCTACATAACAAGATAGAACTTTATGCTAGTAAGATAGAGTTTACGTTAATAGATATGCTATGTGCGTAGGTTTTGATGCTGTTTTTCATAGTTTTACGAACTTTAGAACTGTACCTAGATTAGCTAGTTTGTAGAAAAAATATATGAATATGCATGTTGCAATTTGGGATAAAAAGCCTCTGGGTTGGAAGTGAGGTCAGTCGATTGATTGATTAATCAATTAATCAACCCCGGGGCCCCCATTGCCAATGAGACCCCCCTGGTCGGGAATTCTGTGCTGTTCGGGACCCCCTTCCCATTTCTGCAATCCCTGTGACCAAAAACGCTGTGTGGGTTTGGGATCCCGGGACCCCTCCTTGTCCCTGCAACCCCTCGAACGGGAACTCTGTGCGATTTGGGATCCCTCACTGTCATCATGACCCTGTGATCGGGGACTCTGTGTGGGTTTTGGACCTCGGGACCCTTCTCTGTTATTGCTGGGACCCCTGTCTGGGATCTGTGATCTTGTGATCCCTTTCTGTTGTTGTGACCCCCCGGTTGGAAAAATCCTGCTTGGGGTCAGGAGACAGGAGGCTGATTTACTGGGAGGCTGTAATGTCAGATTTATGCTTGCTTATAGTCTTACTAGAGTCTTGCTTGTTAGGAATTCTATGCTTTGCTTGCTGTTTCATTAGAACTTTGTGTGTTAAGATTTCTATGTTTTGGTTATTGTTTTATTTGGACTTTGCTTGTTTATGTTTGTAATTGGTTGTTTTGAAAAGCCGCTTTTAGAACTCTCGCACCTTCACATACATGTTTTTATATAATAAACCACTTTGCGTAGATACTAAAATGTTGTAAGACCTTAAGAGACTGGTAACCTGTTAAATGACCTCAGCAGTTCTAGTCTTCTCAAAGAACGTACTGTATAAGATATACTGAGCACAGTATTTTAATTTGTAATGTAATGAATGGTATTTCAATATGCACTATGTAGCCAAAAGCAGTTTGTCAGAACCTTCATTTTTCCTGACAGACCAGTCAAATCAGTTCTCATGCAAATGCTGCTAGGGTGTGGGTCTGACTGCACAGGCCTTTTTCCTTTCTGATACTTGACTGTATTGCCCTCCTCTGCAAACAGCACACAGAGCCTATAAATCAAGCCCTTCTCATCTTCTCTCTTTTTCCTTTGAGCTGTAAATTTTTGCAGGACTAGATTAAGTCACTGTTCACTTGCCCCTTGGTCCAAAAGAGAAATAATTTCAATTCATGCAAGTCCACACCAGTGTAACAGCTAACACATCTTCTTTCTGTCTCAAAGTACCATGAAAGATGACTCCTTCAGTACTGACATCGTCCTCCTTATCAGGTATTACAGGCAGTTGCTGCACCTCAAGTGCAGTCATCTCGGAGATACAACAGAAGATATGTTACATGAAAGAAGTGGGCTGTCAGGATTTTGTGTTGAGTTAAAAGAAAAGAACTACTTAAAAAGTCTTACATGCTAAAATGCACTCATACATTTTATCCCTTAGAGGGTATGGTTTTGTACTCAACCATTTTTTAGCCATTTTAAAATTGTAGGTGTGACAAAAGTTAACCCTGAGAACCATTGTGCCAACCAAGCTACTGAAGCCAGTTATGACTGGCTTCATTTTCTCAGTCCATTTAGGTATATTTCACAGACATTATCAATGGCTCTTGATAAACAGGAAATGGAAATATACTATCTGTATATCCTGGATAGCATTTAATTGCCACAGTATTTTGGAATAATGGAGTGTCCTTATAATTTTGGCAACAAAATCCTTGTATTGCCTTAAAAACCCTCTGGTTTTCAAAATCTCCACCTGGCCATCAAAAAAAATCACACAACACAGAAATATCTTGAAAACATCAGACCTGAAGTGAAAACCAACAAGTCCTATGAAGAAAGACTGAGAGAGTTGGGGTTGTTCAGTCTGCAGAAGAGAAGGCTCTGGAGCCTCCATGTTGTGTCCATTCAATACTCAAAGGGAGCTTATAAGAAATACAGACATTTACCAGGACCTGTAGTGACAGATCAAGGAGCAATGGATTTAAACTGAAAGAGGACAGGTTTACATTGGCTATAACATGGAAATTCTTTACAAGACACTGGTAAGACACTGGAACAGGTTGCCCAGGGAAGCTGTAGATGTTCTATCATTGAAAATTGAGGGTTTGGCAACTTTGGTCACGTATGTATTATACCACACCAATTTTTCTTTATTTGCATCCCTAGGGGTGTGAAAATTAATATAATAATGCTGCTTAGGGATAGTCTCTGCAACTTTGGGTCATAATTCACAGCTGACAAAAGATGTAGAATAAACACTTTGGTCCTCCTCCACGAACTGAGACAACAGTAATGGCTGATGAGAAATCTCATAATTCGTGAGCTGTTTCAAGGGTTTATCTTCAAAGTTTGCAATTAAAAAAATCTTCTTTGGATTAAAAGTATGTTTAAATACTTTCACATAAGAAGTTTATTAATTATATATTTAGCAGTTTTACATAATTTGTTATTATGAAGGCTAAAAAGACAGATTTGCAAAAGAGGCATTTTAGCAAGTATTATAGATGAAAAAGACAAGGGAGAGAGAAAAAAATACTTGCAAAAACATCAATAGGAAGTTGTGCCACCCAGCTCAGTGGTTTATTTATTTATTCCTGGTGATGCATTGAAATAATCAGCACAATTTAATCTCACTTGGGCACAACATTTTTACACATGGATCCATGTCCTTTTATTCATTACTGTACATTTTCTTTATAATTTCTGCTATCATTTGCAGGGTGTAAACAGCTTCTAATGCTTTCTTTCTGCACTGCACTTGAACAATAGCTTAAGTAATCAACTAGAAAATTAATGAGAAGCAAAAGCTTATTTATAATTACACTCAGACCAAATTGCTATTTAAAGTATGAACAGTGCATGAACTGTTATTCTACAAATCTCCTCTAATTCCTCACAGATGCTAATTAGAGTTTGTCATACCCATACTCCAGAACTGCTTGTTTTCTGAACTTACCCTAAAATTAGCCTTTCCTTTGTAACCTACTTATCATCTAGAAAACTTTCTCTGCCATTTTTGATCCCTTTGGAGCAATGGTTTAGTTCACATGCTAAAAACTATGTATGTGCTTAAGGTATCTTAACTCCACCTGTACCTTCTGATTTTGGCAGGATTTTAATGGAGTCCAATTTCTACTATTAAGGATGTCAGTTGAGATATAAGTTAAAACTTCAGCAAATGTGGTCATTATGTGAGTAACAGCAAGTAGGTAACAGAGAGCTGCAAATAATGTGTGCTCAGGCATTATATATTAGTGGGAAGGCTGCATTAATGGGCAAAGAATTCTTTTCCAAGGTCAAATTGCTTTTGAAAACCTGTATTTAAGACTGTTCAGAGGGAGAAAAAACAGAATAGTTGAATTCACTTGTTCATACTGCTTCTTCTCCCACTTAGCCTTCTATATGTTCCTACCTTTTTCTCGCTTCTCTGAAGAGGGCTCACAGAAGATAAATTCCAGATGCCAGATTTGTTCCTGGATGATCTGAGGGCTGATTTGTTCAAACAAAAGATGATGTACTATAGTGCTGATGCATTACAGAATATATCCAATGACATGCAGTGTATTCCCAGGTAAGAAACAAAGCCTGTGCTTTGAAATGCATGTAAATGATCACTCATTTAGAGTCTGGATAATGGCATTCTAAATAGGATGCTATGAAAAGAAGAGTGAGAGTCTCTCTCACTCAAAATGCCAGACCAGAAGAGCCAGACCAGACATCAATAATCAATAATTGTCAAGAGGACAAGCCCTCTCTGTAGAGAGAATATCAATAATACTTCAGGCTCACACCATCCTCTCATACAGAGCACTAAAAACATTTTCTGAACACTTTTTTGCACATATCTGCTATGAGGTAACAATGTTTTATTTTGGGTAGAGCTCCTCAGGCAAGTCTTGACAATAGCAGCCAATGATAAGTTCAAAATGTCTAAGGGTCCTTTTAGGGAAAATCACACAAAAAACAGCTCAAGGCCATAGTCAGAAACTATTTGATATCACCTCTGAGAAACAGAAAATAACTTTCTTTGAATTCTCTAACAGGTGTTTCTTTCCCAATTGCAAAGCTGCCTGAGTCCAATACGTGGCAAGCACATGTCAAAGCAAAAACTCAAAATATGCGACCACTCCTAACCACTGCTGTTGCTCACACAGTCCCAGTGGTGACTGCTTTCCTGGTCATTACTGTCCCTTCTGAAATGCTGCTCACATTTGGGTTAGAGAACAAGCTGAGATATCCAGCTGCAAATTAATCCTTTATTTGTCTGAAGTTTTCCTGAAAGTTATTCTCCTCCTGAGGGAGTACCTTCTGGAGCTCACTTGGACTGCATTGGTATGGCTGTACTGAAGAACTCAGAAACACCATGTAAAAATCCACACTCAAAATTATGTCTCTTCTTAAAAATAATGTTTATTCTTCTTTGACCTTCAATTGTTTCTACTCTGCTTCATTCAAAACAAAGAGATTTTTCCCTTACCCTTTATGCAAGTTGTTTTTCCTTTCATTTTTAATTTACATGACATATTTCCAGAAATATGTTTCCTAAACAACTTTACTAACTCTCTCTCATTTTTGCCTTTTTTTCTGCTTTTTTTGTTTGTTTTTTGTAGCTTGCATCTGATTATATCTTATAGTGCATATATACTGTAAAATTCTATTTTGATAAATAGAAATATTTCTTAGATTTTAATATGTACACAAGGACAGTCAAACACATTCAGTGTGATTTTGTGGTCTTTATTACCACATGTAAAGGAACACATTTTTTAAACATGCTCCATACATCTGGCCTCAAATGATCAAGTCTCTCCATGAGAAAGATGAGAGATTTAAAAGCAGCGATAAAATAGTAATTTTCACTTTGTCTGTCATACAATTGATGTGCCTTTCATAATGTGAAGCCAAAAGAACCTGAAAACTCATAATTCTGCACATAATCTTTTAGTATTCTTGAAGGATCATCCAGGTAATATGTCATTTTTGGAAAAGCCATAAAACTGTGCAGAGTATTACTTTTTTCCTTCTGGGACATATTGTACAGTACTTTCCCTGCTCTCTCATTAAAGCATCTTGCCTCCTAGGAATGGTGACAATAATTATATATGCCTCAAGAGGTTGTCTCAGCCCGTTAATGGTGATAGCCTTGTCTATTCAGGAATGCCTTTAACTACTGGAAATTTCAGTCTATCTCACATTGAGTTAAACTCCTAAAATCCAAGAGAAAAAACGTGTAAACCGAAGGCTGAAGGCAGGAGTGGAGCCCACTTTTGTCAGAGCTGCACTACCAGAGAGTGGCTCCATGTCCCAGAGGAGCCCAGCTCCAAGTGGAAACTAGTTTGGTTTGCCTGTTTGGTTTGGAAGAAATGAGTAGAGCCTTTCTCAGGTCCCCATCAGGCTGAGAGTCCCATTGGGATCCAAGTATAGAGCCACAGAGTGGCCTGGGTTGAAAAGGACCTTAAAGATCATCTAGTTCCACTCCCCCTACCATGGGCAGAAACATCTTCCACTAGACCAGGTTGCTCAGGATTCCACACAACATGACCTTAACCACTTCCAGGGATGGGGCATCAACAGATTTTCTGGGCAACCTGTTCCAGTGCTTCAGCACCCTCACAGCGAAGATTTTTTTCCTAATATCTAACCTAAACTTACTCTCTTTCAGTCTGAAGCCGTTCCCCCTTGTCTTATCACTGTATGCCCTTGTAACAATTCCTCCTTCTTCCTTGTAGGCAACCTGACGTACTGGAAGGTCAGAATTAGGTCACCCCAAAGTCTTCTCTTCTCCAGACTCAACAAACTAAATTCTCTCAGCCTTTTCTTTTGGGAGAGGGGTTCCATTCCTCAAATCATGATGGTGACTCTTCTCTGGACTTGTTCTGACAGGTCCTTTCTGTGCTGGGGACCCCAGAGCTGCATGCAGGCCTGCAGGTGGGTCTAACTGAGCAGAGCAGAGGGGCAAAAAGAACATTAGGATACCATGAGGACCTCTGAAGTAGATTCCACTGAAAGTGACATATGACATCTCACATAAAATAAGTGCCAGGTCCTTTGTAGTGTGCTAGTTTAATGTCTGTATGAGTTGTGTAAGTTCTCTGTAATGGTTGGTTCCATGTACCCATGTTTTATCCCCTAAGGGGTTTGCCTATGGAAATCCCCTGCCTTCTGTTAACTCTCAGTCCCTTTCCTCTCTCTGCTTGGAGCCTGTCACCTCGGGGCCCTGCCTCAGGACTAGAAAGTTCTGTGGAGGGCATGGTGTGATAGGCTAGGCCCAGGGAGTCCCTCCCCCTTTACCCTGAGATTGGTCCCTGTGTCTGCCCCTTACTCCCTGGATAACGCCCAGGCTGAATCCTATTGGTCATTCCCTTCTTACCACGCCCTGTACTACCCCCAATAAAACAGGGCTGTCACAGGGCTGAGACTGGCTCAGCCAGAGCCGTCCCTAGGTGGTGAGGAGGGGCCTGTTGGTCCTCAGTAAAACCCTTCTGGATCTACTCCGCTGGCTCCTCTCTTCATTCCTCTGCCACTGTCTGCTATCCTCCAACTGTGTCCTCGAAGCTCTTCTGAACCAAGACCCTCGGGATCAGCTGGCATGCGCTGCTGGCTTGGTAGTACCCACTGCATGCCATGGTGCCCGAGCTGGCCCGGCAAGCAGGAACAGTGTTCTTATAGGCACTGCGACAATTGTTGGTCTGGAAATTCTCTGTCAGCCAATGTGACAAAAAGCCAGCAGGGAAGTCTGGCAGATTCTTATCAAACATTCACAACTTGAAGCCATCATGTTCAGACCAACATCAGCTCTCTGTTTAATGGCACAGAGTACAAGAACTCTTCACCTGTCAGGTCACTGCAGTAGTACTGGCAAACATCCTGCTGATTGCCAAGAACAACGGATTAAAGTGAGCACTCCTTTAGAGACAAATATTGATATGAGTTCCATTGAGCACACGAAAGGACACACTCAGAAGTGTCCTATACAGGTTTCTGTTCTATATCATTATAGCGTCTTCTTCTCATGCCTTTGGATCATTTCTTGCTCTTCTTCCCATACCTATTCATTCTATCTTGGACTTTCTCTAAAGCCCAAGAATGCAGCCAGCTGAAGTTTGCGAAAGCAGCTCAGCGTGGTTTTAAATTCACGTCAGGGTAATTGTGCCACTTCTGTATCACTCTGTATCATGCAGAAGACATATGTAAGGGCCTGCTTACAGTACTATTGTCATGTGTACTCTCTGGTAATGGAGGTAATTCAAATTTCAGTCTGCCACTGATAAAAATTCAACCCATCTCTCTGGGTTACTAATGACAAAGAGACGTAAATGTAATTTTACTACTTTACAAAAGCTGTCATCACATCCAAATTTACTTAGAAAAGAAATCACTGTAGACTGTCTCTTCCACCTTGCCACTAAAATTTACTCATCTAATTGTCACCACTTCATGAATAAAAAATAAAAATGTTTATCATATAACTTACAGTCAAGTGACTGCTTCTTAAGAGTGTAATTTTTTTAAATTATTCATCTTGCTTACTAATGTAAATGTTTTTTTAAGTATTAATACACTTTAATAATTAATCAACTGATATAACCATGTATTATGCAAAAAAACCCTTTATTTCTCCACCCATGTATAAAAATAACCTCTTCTGGACCTGGAGAACTGAGACATAACACATCCTTGTGTGGATAAGTAAAGGGGGAAAAGCTTAATAAGAGACTCTTTTAACAGTCTGTGCTATTAAGACTGTAAGTGGACTTAATGATGCTTAAAGATCCTTTGGAGGTCTCATTTCTCCACCCAGAAGAGAGAGGATGCCATCATGCTGTGCTTATAGCTCAGCAGGGTAATTATACCTTTTCAGGACTGACCATTCTAAACACCAAGCTTTGGTCAGCACATGTTGATTAAATGTCTGGCAGGGCACTGCTAGTAAACCCCGTTCAGGACACTGTGCAATAAAAGGAGGTAATTTGAATTATCTACATGACATCCCTCCAGTGGGTGTGTATTAGCCCAGAGAAAACCTCAGTGATACTTCACAACAGCACCTGTCAAAACATTGAATTAACCACGCTATTGTGCTTAGCATGGAATCCATTCTCTTTCTAATTCATTAAGCTTAGCATCTATTTTCAGGGTAAATTATTCAGAAACAAATCAGGATTTGCCTGGAGTTGTGTAGTGGTCTGCTCTGTCTGATAAACACTGGCTTGCAAACAACCTGCAGCCTGTCCTCTTTGACAAGATGTTTGCTCACCAGCTGCAGAGCCACTCGTAAAATCTGAAGTCATGCTGTGCTGGTCCTGTCTCCTGACAGGATGACTCAATTGTTTGTCGAGCAGCAGTTTGAACTTGGATGATTTTTGGAGGAGAGAGAGGTATTTGATGAAGGAAAAGGATTTGAGGTATGTACAGCACAGCCAGAATATTTTGGGAGTGACTAAACAAATGTGTAATACAGTTTTGATAATTTTTAAGTATCCAGGTATCTTCAGAAGTCTGCAGATGAATTTTAAGAAGACCTAAAGACTCTGAAGGGGCTGTTTGCAGTCCTGTAGAATGTGAATGCCAGAATTAATAATCACCTGTTTGTGTTTAGGAGAACTATGTGACATGTATTTCACACTAATATTTAGTAGAATTGATGTAGACAATGTCAGGTTGTCTAAATAATCCAGTCTTTTAAATTTTTCCCATATTTTCATGCAGCTATGCACAGAATAGTTCTCAAGGCATCTTTTTTTTTTTTTTTTTAATGACATATTGGATTGTATTCAAGTGTTCTTCTAAGTGAAATGCCAAACAAACTAACAAAAATAGCCAAAGTAACACACTTGTGCACCTTTCTCAAGTGTGACACTTTATCTCCTCTCACACTTAAAAATCTTTCCTATCTCTTCAAAGGCACTATTTGATCAAACACCTATGAACAAACATACTTATTAAGTCTTGCAGATAAGATGGCCTAGACTGAAAGCTCAATGGAGAGTGCATTAGATTGTCATCATTGGTTTTCAGAATAAATTACAAAAGAGAAATTGAGGTAATTTACAAATTCATGGACTGCACGGCAAAGCTGTAACTACCAGAAAAATATTGAAGTCCTCCTTAATAGGAGGAAAGACAATAAAACCTGGCTTTAGCGGAAAAGAAAATTATTTCCACTTGGATTCTAGGGAACTAGCCTCAACCTTTACCTCAATTTTTTTATTCTTCAAATCTTTCACCTAGTATGTGCCTCAGCTCCTTGGCTATCATGTGTGCGCATCACTGTTTTCTTTCCAAAGAAATTATACTTATTCAGTCCTTAAACGCTAAACTGGTGAAGAGCACATGGATACCTAGTCAGACTGCAATCCTTTTGCTTATGATACAGAGGAATCCCAGTGGGTAAAGCAGGTTCTTGAAAAATACATGCAGAAAAACACAATGACATTTTATTTTTGTATCATGGAATCAGTAGCAGCAAACCATTTCCCCATGTAACTACAGTGAAGCATATAAACACATAAACACAGCAAAGAACTAATACAGCTTTGCCACATTGGTTTTTACTGAGTTGTACCTTAATTTGCAAAGAGCCCCACTTGTCAGATCAGAGCTATTAGTAGAATGAAATTTTACCTGTCATGACCAAGGATGGCAGAACTGGTCCCGAAGATTGTCAAAGTTACTTAAAAATTACCTCTTCAAATAACTTTGCAAGCCCTCAGAGTATGCTATCATGTAATTTTATGGTCTTTGTTTAATCCTAGACTTAATGGTCAATTACTGAGTCTTCAAAGCACTGTTTGCAATCAAGCATGGTTTTTTGCATGTTTCAGCAAATTGTGTGAAAGCACACTGTAGTCTGAAGGATCAGTTCCTGTGTTATGGGTATTATAAATACATGTGGATATATGTAATACTCAGATACCCAAACTCAGAGGCATTAAGCTGAAGAATTGTTGGCATCTCAAGGAAATAAACCATTTTATTTAGAGACCCTTTATATAAATTATGATTTTCTTATTCATTCATTATTGCTAGAAACATTTCCATGAAAACAGGATCCATATTCTTTGCAGTTAATTTGCTGCTCCTGCAGCTGCCTTCTCTTCACCTGCCTTGTACCTCTCACTTGGTGCTGTATATTTAGATTGGAGGTTAATATTAAAAGATTTCCTATTCCTAGTGGGAGTAGATCTACTGTAGGGGAAAGAGGAGTGCTACAGTTTTCCTAATGTTGTCTGAGAAAAGTCAGAGAAGTGAGATAAAAAATAATGTCTCAGTGCTTCATTCTCCCAGGACACTAGTTTTGATTTTCACATAAACCTACAGCTTTGAATAGGTTTTAATGACAATACTCTGTCTATTGGGAATCTGATAGGGAGAAATGGAATGACATTAAAATTCATGTTTCACTTTATCTAGAAGTCAGGGTTGCAAGGTTAGACCTCACATCATAGTGTAATACCTCATTTTCTCTCACTCCCCATTAAATGTTTATTTGTGAAATAGAATTGCCTGAGGTTATGTGATTCAGTAAGCTTATGCTTTACCTGTACACAGTGTGTTTTGGTCACAGAAGAAGAAATCGTTCTCAGTTGTAATCCCGACTCTTGTAAATAGTGAACATATACATTCATGTAGCAAAATGTGCAAATATAATAATTTATCCTTATAGTGCAGAGGTCAATCCTAACATTTTATTGACCCACAAATACAAACTGCTACCCAGCTGTGAGTGGTATATTATATGGTGTATTCTCAGGCTTTAGTAGGATATAGTATCAAGCAATCTAAATTTGACCTTGGAAAAAATTATTATACGGAAATATTCAGGATTCTGTCTGACTTTCAAGATATCAAAGGGAAGGCAGTCCTACATGTGTTCATGTAAGGTCAAACACCACAAAGCCATCAGTTGATTGCTGGATAAAACAATCTGAGGGGAAAATATTACTGAGTGAAAGATTATTGAGACAGGTTTGTGAACTCAGCTACAATGATACCACCAGTCTGCAGAAAAGGGTGGAGGAGATCACTTTGTCTTCAACACAGATGAATTTATCATGAGCAATGAAGACTTTCAAAGATGAACAAAGTCTCTAGTAATTTTTCTCATCACACACCTACACAAGTTCTTCACAAATCTTTGTTCTGTTGATGTTGGGCAACTAGAAAGAGAGAGTGTGTACTGTTTTCTAGGATCACTATGGAACTTTTAAAATCCACATCTATCTTTTCTTTAACATGAGCACATTTTTTTTTTCTTTGGTGCTACACTTCATCTATTTTATCAAACAGCAGATTGGTGAGCACAATATTATATAATACCTATAATTTTTTTCTGACACAGAGAAATGTATGATCAAAAGTTATAAAATGCCAAATGGATGATAAGCCCTATAATTTACTTGATAAAAGCTGACTCCACAGGAGATATTTTAATGAATGTAATGACAGCATGTTCCAAGGGAAAAGCTTTAAAATGCTCAGATCACATTCAGTCTGTAAATCCTGTCCAGACATAAAAAGCAAATTGATTACTATTAGATGATCATTGCATTTAATCTCCACATTCAAGAAGCTTTATAATTGCCAGGAAAAAGTTGGAAAGAAATATTGAAAAGCAGCTATCTATAACTGCAAGCATATTGATATTTTGTGATTTAGCAGTGCAGGTTTCATTGTAATTTAGACGTTTGTGTTCTGGTCTCTCAGCCCAGTTTCCCTAGAAGGACAGTTGTCCATTATCTAACCGTCCTTACAGATATTTCAAATTGTCACATCATGCATATTAATTTATCTCTCTCCTCAGGCAGGGAGTTTTTGTAGATTTTTTTGTAGAGTGATCTTCCAAAAACATACATTATACATACGAGTGTGTGTCTTGTCTACCTTCACATTCAAACCATGCCAGAAAGGGAGTTCCATGCTCTCTGAATCTTTTTGACATAGATATCGAGATGAATATTAATTAGTAAAATGACTGAACTTCAGTAGAAAGCAGTTTAAAACTTGTGTAGACAGGAGAACTCATCACAAAGAATTCTTCCTTTCTAGCAAGGGGTAACAACTACATTCAAGACTGAGACAGGTACTTATAGATCGGCTATAAGTCTGTTATACAGACCTATCACAAGATTGTGACAAACACCACACTGAATTAGCATGGATTAACCTTCTTGTTTAAAATCTCATTAGGACTCACCAGAGATTAACTATGAAACAGGCTTCAGCTGCAACACAGACTTCTATCAAAAATGCCCACATTAATTTCCTGGGTAATAAGGTAAACATGTTTCAAGTAAAGAGTGTGACACATGTCCATATTGCTCCAGATTTCAAGCAGTCACGGTTGGGGTAAGAATGTACAATTTAGAGAACACTTCAGCAGTCTGTTAGTGAATGCATGGGATAAAACATTAGTGGCAAGGTACTTGCTCAGTGGGTAAATATGTGGATTGTTAGGAGAGGAACTCTTGAGCACAGTAAGTTTGAACATCAGATAGCTTAATTAAAGCTGTCTGTCATTACTGTAAATAGTCCAACAAAGCATTCAGACATGAAGCAACTAGACAGAAGAGAAAGGGACATAATTTTGTATATATTTCTGGGTTCAGTTCCAGATCTTTAGAGAAGTAAGGCTGACTGAATATGTTCCTTTCCATGAGTCCTTTGAATGCTCTCATTCTTCCTACCGACAAGGAAATAAACAATCTCTTGTCCCTCCTATTTCAGAATCAGTGCAACTATTTATTGCAAACTGACACAAGGCTAGGACATTTGCTAGTGAGTTATTCAGGTTTTTATGTGATGCCATGTAAATATTTTCTTTGATGTAGGCAGTACAGGTAAAGAGTATGTGCTTTTTTGTGCATCAGAGCTAGTGATTTGGATGTATTAGTACAGAAAATGTGGGTTCGCAAATAAAAGTTAAGTGTTGGGACACATATGTGTGTTTAAATTTCCCATAAGTAAAATAATTCTGTTTGTAATGAAACAAGATTATAATCATTGAGTAAAATTGAGAAGTTACGAGCAAGAAAGCCAGGAAAAAAAACACTCCTGCTTTTTCTTGAAATCAATATAAAGGCAAAGAGAGGAAAGTACAGTTTGATTTTCTGCCATACTATTTTCATACATCACTTGAGCAACTCATTTTGATTCTTTTGACACTTATTATGCTAACTTTTATTTAAATTAAACTGCTTCTAGACTGCTTTGGTTTAGGCAGTCCAAAGCAAGACATTTAACAAAATCTTTGAAAAGTTCTCTGCTAACAAAATCACTATTGATGCTGGAATGAAGGTAGCAAGCAGTGGCAAAGCTAAAAGGTTCTCATCACATCTGAGAATGCTGTAGTTATCTTCTTCAGCCATACATGCTGGTAGCAGCTTGGATTCAGGAAAACCCCATGTACCTATCAGCCTGTTACAGGTTAACACACTCTGTTTTTTAGTTAAAGAACAATATAGACTATTGCCCTGTTAGGACCTGAGATTTCTTTAGAAAAGAAAACGACTTATCAAAGGCCAAGTCTTGACTATTGGCATGTGGTTTGACCACTGAGAAAACGGAATACGACTTTTGGTAATACCCATACGTAAAAAATATGGGATGTTAATTCATGTTCTTATGAGTTATGACATATTAAAACTATGAAAATCACTGTATCTATGTTATATGAGAATATAAGTTTCAGTCTGCCTTGAAAATTTGCTAAGACAAAAAGCAGACACCACCCTGGAATTTAACATTCAGAAAGGAGACAAAGGATTTACAGGAAAATCAGCGTCTCCTCAGCATCAGAAGACACATTAAGATAAGCTATCAGTCTTCTCCTCCCGGGATGGCCCAGTCGTCAGATCATTATCTTCAGCCAACACCCTAATTCAACACCACCATTAGAGGACCATCATCACCCACATCTCCGGAGATGAACTTTTTACCATTCATAAACCTGGGCGGGAAACCAAAAATTGACACCTCGCAGGAGAGGAGGAACTCTTTTCACCTAAGCTGGAGACAACTATGAATTTGAATAACTAGCTTGGACACAAAGGGACTATGAGGAAATTTTTGCCACAGGCAGAATAAAGTGTATAAAAACTAAGCCCTTGTATAAAAACAAGGCCAATCTGTGAACCTAGGGGAGACGGCAGTCAGCCAGGTACTGTGTCCTGCTTCACCCTTGACATTTTCCCAGGTAAAAATAGTCAAGTATCTCAGCTGTGGGTGGTTTTGATGAAATTCTGTAATTCAATCTTTTTGTTAATAAACCAAAATTATAATTTTAATTGGAATATTGTATTGGCATTTATAACACATATAAAAATGAAGCTTTGTTCGAGACGTCCATCTCTTTTTCTCCTGGTGAGCCACCAAGTAACATCATGAGCAGAAGCAGAGTTCGGCTTAGGCCCACTCCACTTGGGAGGCCGGGCCGGGCCTGGCTGGGTCTCCAGGAGCCACTGCCATGGGAAGCAGCCCGGCCTGGCCAAGCTCCTCCTCTCTCCCGGCTGCCAGTGGGGGAGACCGGAGGCTCTGGCTCGGCAGGGCTGGCAGCATGCTGGAGGCTGTGGCAGAGGCTATGGCCAGGCCCGGGAGCAGCTGGCAGCGAGGAAAGGAAAGCTTGCAGACTCTGATGGCAGCCCCGAGCTGGGCTACCTTGGATCAGATTGAGGGGTGAGAAAGAAGACATCCACCCGCCTCCTCTCTACCAGCATGGCTTTGAGATCTTTGCAGCTGCCTCTCGGTGAGACCACATGAGCACCACAGGCCTGGGCAGGCTTTAACTCCTTCCTGCCAGCATATGGAACTCCCAGAGCACTGCCCCTTCCTAGAGTGAGAACAAAGTAAAGGAACTGTAAAGAGACATAGCACGAAACTTGAATTTGGTGAAGAGTGAGTGAAAAGACTATTTGGAACAAAGGAGGAGTGGCCTAATTTGGCTGGACGTCTCTAGTAAACTATCGATAATGGACTATTTTTTTCTTGCAACATATGAACGCTGTTGGGGAGGATGCAAAGCTGTAATTAAGGAAAATTTTTAGTTTTTTAGATGAAGATGAGTTTGGAAATAGAAGACAATCTTTGTTTTATACTAGAAGAAGCATCCCTAAATAAGCAGACATGGCCCATATGCAGTGTTGGGAAAGCTGCTATTGGGAAGGACCTCACAAAGGCAGGTTTTTGGCCGGCAGTTTTTGTGAGAGATGAGACCCACAAGACAACTTTCATGTTGGCAGTGGAGAAATTCCATAGGAGTTTCTATGAGAGACTCCTTTCCTAAAAGAACTGATGAAAGATTATTTTTGAATGGTAAAACTGGCTGAACATTACAAGTTTTGTCTCTTTATGTTGTATGTGAGAAAGTAAACCATTGGGGGGGAGTGCTTTGAAAGCTTTCGTTTTAATTTTTTTTTCCTTTCCCTCTTTCTTTTGGTGTGTGTTAATAAATCTATTCTTTATCTTTAAGTTGAGCCTGTTTCTCCTAATCTTATTTTCACAATTAAAAAATATTTAAACCACCACACTGAATTTAACAAGTAAATTTCAGTGAACGTGAACCTTTACATAATTTGGTGTTTCCACCTGGTTATGAATCTAAAACCATTGCACAGCCTTTTCATCTACCTCCAGTTCACTAAAATAAATGTGATTCTCTAGAGATTTCCATTCCATCTGGGCAGTTTGTAAAGATGGCTGGTTAATTCTTGCAATAAGCCACAAACTGGTGAATTCACTGAGGCTTCTAAAACCAGCCTAAAAATAGTTTCTAGTTCCAAAAAATTGAAAAGGATTCCTGAAAGAAATTATGGGGGTTTGGCTTTGGACATAGAATCACATAGAATTGAAGAATAGACTCTCTGGGCATTGAACAATCTGAAGCAAACCAGCACTTTTTTAACAGACTTTGAAACCAGCACTTTGTTNAATATACCATTCCACAGCACTTAGACTGGAAAATCCCAGGGGCAGATCTTATATTTTAAGTGGTACATGGAACTTCCACATTAATTTGACTTAAGTTGGGATTTTGTTATAGGTTTCAGTATATAAAGTCTGGCACCCAGCTGAGTGGCGAGGTGAACAGACAACTGGTTTTGGGTTTTTTTTAGTTGGTTTGTTTTCATTCAGGGTTAAAGGCCTGTGCAAAACAACCAGAACACTGAATAGTAATTCCTATCAACCCTACTGGAATTTGATGCTGTTTGTGCTCCCTCTTGCATGGCTCTAAGCAACAATCCAAGAGTTAAAAAAACAAAGTGTGAAAGTGTGGCCAGCCATCAATAGAGAAAACTCTCCTAAGAGAAAGTATTAATTTCCCTTTAATGGCAGATAAAAACCATTTTCTGCCCCTCCCCCCAGATTACTATGAAGTTTCCAAGGAAACCAACTCTGGAAACACCTTCATATTATCACTCTGTACTGTGATAGTCTTACACTTTGGTGCATATTTAAGCATATTGTAGCATTGTGGCTGAAAGCAAGGGTCTGTCTCACTCCCTCATAAACACAGAGCTCCATCCCAATACTCTCTCATCGTGACAAGGATGAGAGGTCATACAAGAGGAATGGAACACCTCTCCTCTAAGGAAAGGCAGAGAGAGAGTTGGGGTTCAGCCTGGAGAAGAGAAGGCCCCAGGAATAACTTATTGCAGCTTAAAGGAACTTAGGGGCAGATTTTTTAACAGTCCCTCTAGGGACAGGACAGGGAAGAATGGTTTTAAACTAGAACAAAATAGATTCAGGCTATACATAAGGAAGAAATTTTTTACATTAGGGTTTTGCAAGACTGGAACAGGTTGCTCAGAAAGATTATAGGTGACTCACCCTTGGAAATATTCAGTGTTACGTTAGGCTCTGATCAAACAGATAAGTTGATGATGTCTCTGCTCGTTGCAGGAGGTTGGACTAGATGACCTTTAAATGCACCTTCAAACCCAAAATATCCTATGATTTTCTGATAAGAGATAGTTCCCTGCCGAAGGAGCAGGGAGAAGAGGAAAGCGGAAACACAGCAACAGGAGGATGAAAGCCAGCCGTGGAGATACACATGAAGATATTGCCTCCCAACATGGTTGTTGTTTCATTTTGCATAACTTTATAATCATGACATGTCTTTCATGCATGATGACATGGCTCCATGTATCATCATGACAGCAAAATCCTTGAAATTAGAGGAATCTGTGAACCAGTAGGGCACAGTTTCTATTGACTCCAGAGCAGTGAACTCCTATCTTAATACTGGGGCCACGCTGATGTAGATTATGGTAAGGGAATTATAAGTACATTACTGTCCCATATTTGCAACATGAGGGTTCGTATGAGGAATACTTAAAGTTTCTTCATCTGAAGAAACTGAGCTGTAAACTTGATGTAGTATTGAAAGATCAGTGAGGTTTTTATCTGTGCCTTAAAGCTGATCATTTTTCAATATCATGACAAAGTATAGCTAATAATTTACAAATCAATTTATAAACAGCACTTTGCTATTTCTATTAAAGTATTATTTCAAGCACCCTTAGGATTACATTAGCATTTTCAGAGGGCACATTTCTAAGTATCTTCAGAAACTGCTTTACAGCCATTATGCATTTTATATTATTTACAGCCATTATTTATTTTATTAAATAATTTGTCTGCACTTTACACACTTTTTGTGCAACCAGCTTGTAAAATCTATCACTTGCTCTCTTTTTACTGCTGTGATGTCTCTGCAGAGTGATGTTGCGTCTGAATTTGTGTAAGAGAGGACATATTGCTGCCTGTGGCATACCTACTACCACTGAAAAAGGTGAAGAAAGAAAGCAGGATGAATACGATCCCAAGGTGTATCTTGCTTTATTTTCATTGAGAAAGTTGCTGAGGGCAGAGAAAACCTTCACATCAGCGAAACAGCAGTAGATAATAATAGGCAAATGGGCCAGCCTTGCTGATACTGAAAGGTACTGCTGTGTAGGGACTAGGTAAAAAATCCTTATGTTATCCATATTTTGTTCCAGGTACATTTCCCATATCTTACTAGAACATACACCTAATGTATAGAATAGTCTGGGTAACTTATAAAACGCCATATGGCATTCAGGTTTTGGTTAAAAAGTGGTTTGGAAATATCTTTGGCAAAGACAGGAAATAGCACTTCAGGCTAGAGTCTGGAGAATAAGCACTTTTATTCTTTTATTTTCTAATTTTTTATTGTATTGTATCTCTGCAGAATAGCTCTGATTTATGAGAACATGCTTGTGGGCATGAAAAGGATCTAGATCTGAATCCCTTTTATCGCCCAATTCAGTGATGGAACTGAAATTAGGATGGTGACCAGAAAAGAATTATTCTGGGGTCAGGATGACACTGTGTTCTTGAAATCCACAGACATCTCAATGAAGTACATTTTCATCACAAGTAAGAACTCAGAAAACATAAGGCCCATATTGATTGTCTTAGATTCCAGAATCTGAAAACAGCCAAGACATACAGCAAGGTCTGTCTCCAGCAAGAAGTAAGCTCCTTGTCAGGCCTGCATTCTGTGAAGGATCAGGACATTCATCCCCATGATGGTTCCACCAGTGATGAGGAGGCAGCAGCAGGGTCCCTGCTCCATGGTGAGATGATTTCTACTCATTATTTCCACTCAACTTGGGGACACTGTTCTTTCCAGACCCCGTGAAGGACAGTGAAAATGTTTTTTTGTGGCTGTGCATGTTTTAGAAATCTGTTGTTTTGTAATAAGTTCTGTTTTCTTGTAAAATCCAATTGTTCTGTATTAAGTTCAGTTTTATGTACCCCTACCCCCACCTAATTAATATTCCTAGTCCCTATCCCTTTCCCTCACAGATGCTATTCTTAGCCCTTGTTATGTAACAGTCAATTATTTTTCCCGCCTTTGAGTTTCCCCTCCCAGGTCCTCCTGATTAGTCCGAAGTGCCTCCCTCCACCCCTGTTCTCCCTGGTGATTGTATCCCACGGGCTGGGAGCAGCCGGCCCCACCCCTTTCTCCTCCCCTACTGCCTTCCTTAAAACCCTGTGTCTCCCCAGTTTCTGCGTCTGATCCCGGACTCGGAGCAAGGCAAATAAACCTACTCTGCTGTACCTAGATCAGATCCCTCTTTCTGTCTCCTCTGCCGCGTCGCCACAGTTGCTCTCTAAGCCCCTCTGAGGGTAGAAGAGCCCACAGGAATCAGTTCTGCTCCAACAGCTGCAGACTGACCCTCAGCTGCGCCTGCTCTAGTGCCTGGGCTGGCCAGGGCTGGAGTCGGTGGACTCTTGAGGCACTGTGACATTTTTTCTTCAGTGTTCACTCATGCAGCGTTTGACTCGAGTCCAGCTTTTTGTATTTTATTATTGTTCAGCTGTTTTATTTATAACAGCAATAATTAGCTGAGATCATGTAATTGCAGCTGCTTAAAACTACTTAGTGCTTCTACATCGTGACTTCCTACACCATGGAGGCATCCATGATGATGATATAAGTCTTTTACTGCATTGATAAGTGCAGCTATTTCACTTCTCATCAGCTTGCCATCTGTGAAGAGGGGGCAGAGAGAGCTGACAGTAGCACAAAGCCTGTCTGTTCCCTCAGAGAGCACTCAGAAACCATTTCAGAGTGTCACAGTACATAGTTTGTCATCTTAGTTGTTGTCCTGCTCCTAACTCTGCCTGTCATGATCCCCCCAGATGACTCACTCCTGCAACACAGCAAGATGCTTGCACAGTGAAATGAGAATTCCCCTTGAAAAGGTGTTTTCGTTTACTCTTAAGTTAGTCTCCTGAGTACTGAGAAAGGGAACTGGTAGCATCTCTGTGCTTCAGTGGCAGATCACAGCTGATCTGCAGGCAACTCTTGCAGATAACACGCTGTCCAGTGCAGCTGCTGCCCTCATTGTCTGTACAGGGTCACCCCTTCCATAGCGAGCTCTGTTCAACATTGCTGACCTTCTGGTAAGCCAAAGAAGCAGGGACACCTCTGGGACAGGGGACAGCCATCCGTGGCTGCAAAACACACAGAATCACAGAATCATCACAGGTTTTGTGTTGGAAGGGACCTTTACAGGCCATCTAGTCCTGCAATGAGCAGGGACAAGGTTAACCAGATTCGGTAGCTCAGACCGCTGTCCAACATGACATTGAATGTTTCCAGGGATTAGTTATCTACAACCTTTCTGGGCAACCTGTTCCAGTTCTGCAGTGCATCCATTGCAAAAAAATTCTTCCTTGTATATAGTCTAAACCTACTCCCTTTTAGTTTCAAATTCTTCCTTGTCCTATCACTACATGCTCTCTATCTTTACTTAGGGGTTTCCTTGGCTCAGGAAACATCCCTGTACACCACAGTTATCTGCTGTGCTGAGAAATGCACCTTAGTAATGTAAGGATGACCCATCTTCCCTTTTTCCCAGAAGTGGCTCAGATTTACCTGTCCTCAAGGATGCCCATTCCCTCCTAATACCTTTGGGGATTTTTTTTTTTGTTTTGGCCTTTCATATGTTTGTTCAATAAAGGCATCTACATGATCCTGTAACTGTTGTGGTTATAAATCAGGTTCCAATTTGACAAAATTGCAAGGATGGTCAGAAGTACCATCCCATATAATGACTGTCAATAACGTGCCAAATGTATGTAATAAATTAGAAGTATTTGAAACCATAGCAAAGATTAATTTTTATGAGGATAATTTGTGATCCTAGTTACAAAATAATTGCTTTTCCATAAGAACATAACAAGAGTAATCCTTTCTTCATGTCACTGTGAGTGTAAAACCACTTGATTTGATTTCCCCTTGGTACTCAATTGCTTAATTTGGTACTCAGCCCTTGCAAGCCTGCAAGCCTGCAATATCCAAAAGCAGAACTGGGCCTGTGTATTGTGTGATAGTCAGCACTCTTGTATGGCCTGTGACTCCTGTGAGAGGCAAACCAATAACCCAGAGTACAGCATTCCCACTAGGATGCAATAAAGTCTACTTAACTAAACCATCAGAGCATATTAGCTTTACTTAGTTATTAGAACTGAAGAGTTTCCTAATCAAAAATGATCAGAATAAAGAGGAGGCTTAGTAAAGTCTGTGATCCATAGCCATTTTCCCATCTGCATGAGAAAGTATCTCAAAATGGAAGTATTTATTTTAATTTTGCAAAGCAAGGTGTTTAGTAGTTGTATGTTAAGGAGAAAAAGGAAAATATGTATTTTGTTATGAAATGACTTTTGCTACCAGGCATTTTCAGTACATTTTCTTTTTCTTATTTGAAAAGAAAGTGAATATAATAGATTTGAATAAAAGTGAATATGAAAGTGAAGGAAACATGGTGAAAAAAATGGATTTTTCCAAATAAGAAACATTAGTCAGGCTATGATTTTTTTGTCCTCAGGATGAAATGCAGGAACTCTATCTAAAAAAGCTATAATTTTTTTTCATAAACTCTTTGCTAGGTTACAACTTAATTTCAACTATTTCATTTTAAACCACAGCACTTTGATTTGACCTTTTTATTCTTTGAAACAAAAATGATTGAGCATCACAGGAGGAAAGTAAGTGCAAATATTAAAAAAAAAATTAATTTCTATTTTCATTCTGAAAATGTCAAAGAGGATCTTTAGTCAACTTCTAAAGGCTTTCCAATCTTTCAAAAAATGAAAACTTTTTCAAAAACCTGACCTATTACCATTCAACACATCATAATTTATCAATAAGAAAAACAAAGCTTATTATAAAAAGAAATTCCCAGTCAGCAATTGAAAGTGAAGCAGTCAATAAAAACCAATAAATCAGGGATTATGAGACCATAATTTAAAATTAGTATAAAGTAAAATAATGGATGAGTTGAGATCAGCTGTTTGGTTTACAAGTGAAATAATTTTACTTTTGTTGCTCATATTTTACAAATGCTGTACATACCATAACTGAAGGAGCCAAAGGTGAAATTCTGGCTCCAAAGAAAAGAGTTCCTAAGCAAGCTGGTACCAGTTGATATTAGGATCCAAAGCTTGTGCAGTTACCTCCAGCAGGACCCTGTGCCACTGACTGCCACACTCTGGGATCTGCTGGTCAGTCAGCTCTCAGTCCACCTTACTTCCCACTCATCCATTCCACACTTCCTGAGCTTGCCTGCGAGGATGTTGTGAGACAGTGTTGAAAGCCTTGCTGAAGTCGAGTTAATCAATATTCACTGCTCTGCCCTCATCCATGCAGGTACCTTGTTCATCATGGAAGGCAACCAGGTTGGTCAGGCATCACTTACTTTTCATGGATTCATGCTGACTGCCTTGAGCACATTCTTGTCATCCATGTGGACAGAGATGGCTGCCAGAATAAGGTGCTTCATCACCTTTGCAAGGGTAGAGGTGAGGCTGACTGGTTGCTCATTCCCTGGGTCCTCCTTCTTGCCCTTTTTTGAAGACATGAGCAACATTGCCTTACTTCTAACCCTCAGGCATCTCTCCTGATTGCCACCAGCATTTCAAGATGATCATGAGCTGCTTTGCCATGGTGTCCATCAACTCTCAGCACTTGTGGATGCATCCTGCCGGGTGCCATGGATTTGTGGATGCTGAGTTTGCCTATGTATTCTCTAACCCAGTCTTCCCTGACCAAGAAAAAGTTCCTACAGCCTAGGTGCACACAAACATGATGGAAAATTAGCCAGCAGAACAGAGCATGAAAACAAATACCTTAAGGGGAACACAGGGCTACATGATCAAAAAGTTTGCATGTTCTGTTCTTCATTATTGTGAGGAAATTTAAAATAACTGAACAGTTCATGCAGTAGCTGAGCAGTTCATGTGTTAGTTCACACAGAATACATGCCCAGCCATGAGCAATTTATTCTCAAAATCAGTTCAGTGGTGCACAAGAAAATAGGCTTGAAGGAGCTTGCCAGACAGCTGGGTTTTATAAAAGTGATTGAAATACATGGGGAGGAATGGAAAAGTCAGCAAAGTAATGGGAGAAGAAGGAAATTAGTACGCAACTGGGAGAAAGAAGAACAAAAGGGAAAGCATTCTTACAGAAGCAAAATACACTGGAAAAGTCAATGTCTGTGGAAAAATTGGAGCTTACCATTAAAACTCAGAAACTGTGAATTTTGAGATCATTGCTAATTCCAGACAACATTTAGGGGAAGGTTTTTTGTTATAATTCATATTAGTCTGGGATAATTTTTAGGGCTTACTAGAAACAGCTGATACTGTAGTTAGTGAAATTGACAAAGAGATTCAAAACAAGAGTTTGAGGATTCAAATTTCATTTTGTCCCTTGGTAATTAAATTGTTCTGCTAATTAAAATCTCCCAAGAGGCAGCAAAATTCCATTTAAGCTCCATTTCCTACAACCTCAGCACTACGATCTCAGTGATGGCACCAGCCTTAGGGAGTATCAACTCCTAGAACACACGTATGTCCTGTGGAGTTGTGTTAAGCTACAAGTCAAAAGTCTTCCTTTCTCTATGCATCATGTGCCCATGGTGAATGCTAAAAGAAGCAAGAAAATGAGAGAATGAGGGGGAATTACCTAATTAATGAGTCTATAGGCTGGTAGGCAGGGCAATACTTTCCAGAAGGAAGGAGATCCTGGGTTCTTGTGCTCCCTCAGATAATTTCTATGTAGCCTGTATGGATCTTTACTGAGTGATACCCAGAAGCAAAAACAAGAGAACTTGGTCCTTTTAGCTTGTGAGTGTCTGTGGGTTCTGACACTTAATGCCCTATGTGTTTTTTGCAGCAAACTCTCCCAGTGATTCATTACAACACAAGCAGAAATCATTTAAGGATAGAACTAAGGTGCTTCAATTTGCACAGAGCTATTAAAACTAAAATTATTGAAATAAAGCTATCCACCCCCAGATATTTCACGAGAAATTCTGAGACTCTGCTCCTGAATTCCCAAAGAAGTAAGGTACTGATGTTTTTTATATCCACTTTGGAATTTACATATTTAAAAGTAAATAAATACACAATTAAGAAATTAAGAAATAAAATTCCTAGCAGTTATAAAGCACTTCATATTCCTCAAAGCACTCTAGGTTCATTAAATACATTGACTAATTAATTCCTCCACAAGCCAGTCTAAGAGACTTCACTTCATGCTGTGCACTGAGAAACTGTTGCTTGATTTAAGGTTTATGTTTACTCCTCTTCACTTCTATAATTTTGTCACCAAACAAAACCAATTCTTTGATGATTTTAACTTTGCATGTTTTTTTGCTTACATAATAATTACTTAAATGCTACTGATATCGGCCACCTTAAAGTCAGAAAAGCTACTAATATAGTTTACAATTATATTTTTTGCAGATATTGTTATAAGTTGCCTTGTGCATATAAAAAGGATGTTTACATGGACACTCTGCCTTTTCTATCTTTTAAAATGCTTAGCACATATCTGTGATAATCCATCTATTACACTGACCCAAATCTTCTGCAGCTGGGTCTTGCAGCAATGCACAAACTGGATTTTTTTTTTTTTTTTAAATTTGTTTTCTGTTTTATTAAAGGCAAATTTGGAGGTTTTTTTTTCAGGAGGCAATGGTACAGTGTGCTAGATAACATCAAGGAGTCTCCCTTTCCCACAAAATGCTGGACCCCATGATCTTTCAAGTTCCATTTCTGGCTGGACAGTTTTACAGTTCTGTGAAACCTACCTGACATTAAAGAGATTTAAAAGGAACAAGGATTTTACTGCCAGAAAGTCAGGATGAGATTAAGGCACTTCTGCAGAGTCTTTAGCATTCTGAATACAAAAATAAAGCTGTATACAAAGACTGCTTCTGATTCCACCATTAATAAAGTTTCTTCTATAAGGTGTTGGCATTCTGAACATATATATGGAAAATAAAAAAAAAAAAAACAAAAAAACAAAAAAACCCCATCTTTAAAAGGATTTTTTTTTCCTCAGGAATATTGTCTCTCAGGGAAGTAAGAACTGAGCATCATTTTATGGATCATTCAGATGGGGCACTAAAGATGCTGAAAATATAAGTGTCAACTGCACTTTCCAGATGCTGAGTATTTTCAGGGCTAAATATTCTATTTTCTTTTGAAATTCAACATTTCTTTTGAAAAAGAATGTGAACAATGAAACAAAGGTATGAGAAAAAAAGCAAGGATGTATGAATTGAGAGTATATCAACCACTATGTGGTCCAGCCACTGTGTAAAGCTGACTTTCAAAAGACTTTAAAGGACACTGAGGGCCGATCTAGGAAAGCAAACAGATATCCACTCCCATATGTGGCACTATCACAGACAAAGAAGAACTCGTATGTGACCTGTGGGACACTTATGTCCCAGCTATGAGTTCCCTGAGACGGTCAGAATTTCACTCTGATCAAATGTCCCATTTTTGGCATTTCATTAGTAAATGCTTCATGTTTTCTTAATCAGTAATTCTGGAGTTTTATTCCAATGTTTGTTAAGGATATGGGAAACCTTTTAAAACACATTTACTGGAATGAAAGTTGCATTTTTATAACCAACACATAAACCACAGAAAATTCAAAAAATCAATATTTCTTACTATATAAATTACAGTTATATCTTTAGAAAGGCAGCAAAATAGCAGCAGAAAAGCAAATCTGACCAGAAATAAGGACTTTGGGGTAGAAAATACTTTTTTCCAAGGCATCCAGATTCTGACATGGAGCAGTAAAACTGGTATGAAAATTTAATTAGAATTGAGTATCAAAGGATAAAATTAGAATAAAATTGATTTCACGAGATAAACTTCTAAATTATTTCTAGTGGGAATTACAGGGTGGAGCAACTATGGAAAAAAAAAAAAAAAAGACGTATTTTAAAATGGAAATTATATACTTCCTAATTGGAATTCTTAAGTCTTGAGCTTAGGATAAAAAAATACAATTGAAGTTTTAGTTTGGAAACAAATTTTAAAAATAAGGTTCTTTTCTAGTATAGGGTTTTATTATTTTTTTTTTAAATTTTTAACAAATCTGACCTGTTGTTTTAAACCTTTGACTCTTTAAAGGAAATTGCTTGGTACAGAAGATAATAAGATAATCTCTTTCAAGGCCATGAATATTTATTTTCATTGTTCCATTGCAAGCACCAGCAGTTAGCAAATAGACTTAGTGTTAACAAAGCATCTTTTTTGCAGTCCTACAATGCATTAATTTGGGATACCAGCTCCCACAAGGTAAGTCACATATTTCCAAGCCTTACTCTGTCTCTTACACAGTGTGGTTTTCTGTTCAAGGCTATGTGAACAAAGGCTGTTGTTCCATCCTATTGCTCTTCGCTGGTTTAAACCCATGCATGGGTCTATTTCTGCAGCATATCCCAACTCAACCCAAGTTCAACTCAGAGGTAACCAGTAATGGATCCCAGTCAGTTCTGATGTGTGGAATGTGGTGCTGCAGGAGGTGTTGTGCATGTGCATTAGTCAGCCCTGCCACAAGGGACCTGATCTTGATGGCAAAGGCAGAGCAGGCAGCGGGGAGCAAAAGGATGTTCAACTCAGAGCTTAATTTGCATTAGCCTGCATAATTAGCATGCTTAAACAACTGTGTGGCTCATTCAGAATCAGGCTGCTCTTTTAATCCCTCTCCTAACTCAGTTCAGCACAAGTGATGCAAGGTAACGAAAAAATTGCTTCTTTTAAATCTGGCTTTTTGACAGAAGGAGGATGGGCAATGGCTACACCTGCATTTGTGCTCAGTTATCCCAGGGTAAGGGGCACCACAAACACTGGAGAAGGGGTGGCAGTGAACAACTGGGCAGGCTGTCAGTGCTGGTAGTTATTCTAACTCAATGACAGCTGGAACACAGTCTCTACTGTGACTACAATCAGTGATCACAGATAAATTATATTTCTTTGGGCAGAAAGAAGCAATGGAAAAAATTAACTAGAATGGGTCAAATCAAACATTTTTCTTGCTCTGTAATCAATTTCTGATAAGAGTTAGTAGGGAAGAATACCAGAACTAAGCAAATATACAGCAATATTTTCCCAGAAAACCCTCCCAGTCTTCAACAGTTTGTACGTAAAAGACTTCTGGACATAAACCTGCTGACTTTGCACCTAAGAACCACTGATGTATTTTTCTTCTACAAAAATCATGAGCTGCTTTTAGCAGTCTTGTAAGATTTTGGCATCCTCAACACAGTGGCAACAGTACAAAACTCAACTAGTTGTACAGTGAAGAAACATCTCTTTTTGTCCTCATCATTCCTTCCTCTCCAAATTTAATTTGTTGCAACTGTGCTCTTATGACAGAAGCGACAGTGCACAACTCACTTTGTATTCACCTGGCATGCCTGATTTTAGAGACGCCAGTCATGTCACCAAGAGTCATGTCTTTTCAAAGCTGAGGATTCAAAGCTTATTCGTCCGGAAAACTACAGTGACGCTTCCAGATTTCTGATCACTTTTTACTGTATCAATAGTGGGGAAAAAAAAAAAGCAGAGGAAGGAACCACACACCATATTGACAGTGTAAGTTGGCAATTTATAACAGCATAAAGATGTTTTCTGTTTTTCTTCTATATTTCTTTCCTAGTAATTACCAACATTTATTTCTATTTCTATTTCTATTTCTATTTCTATTTCTATTTCTATTTCTATTTCTATTTCTATTTCTATTTCTATTTCTATTTCTATTTCTATTTCTATTTCTATTTCTATTTCTATTTCTATTTCTATTTCTATTTCTATTTCTATTTCTATTTCTATTTCTATTTCTATTTCTATTTCTATTTCTATTTCTATTTCTATTTCTATTTCTATTTCTATTTCTATTTCTATTTCTATTTCTATTTCTAATTCTAATTTCTATTTCATTTCTAGTTTTATTTTAGTTTTAGTTTTAATTTTAGCTTTAGTTTTAGTTTTAGTTTAGTTTTAGTTTTTTATTTTTTTAGTTTTCATTTTAGTTTATGTTTATGTTTATTTTTATTGTTGTAATAGTAATAGTAATAGTAATAGTAATATCGTGAATGTAATGTATTTAGCTACTTACTTAAATCAGCCAAATGGCCTCTAAGCAATTTTTTAAGTCACGGTGGTAAAGTTTGTCTGAATCCAGTGGCAAGGATGTTAACCACAGAAAACCACAAATAATAAAGTTATTTCTGATTAGCCCAGGAAATTTTATATCCCTGCAGATGGTGAGCTGTAGACAAAATAAAGAGCACTGTGAGCAGCTACCTTCTAGGAGGAACAGGCTATATCCTACATGGATATGTTTGTAGAAAGCCTTGTGTTATCTGCAAGGTCCTGCAAAGGAATAAAGATGCTCCTCAATCTCCTGTGTGGGCCACCAGCCCTGTGGGTTACAGAAACCTGGAAGCTGGCACTAATAGCTGTTGTTCTTTGGAAGGGCACAGACTCAGAAAGGGATGATAGTAGCCATGCTTCACACTGACAGCTGGCTGAGCAAAGAGCAGACACAGACAAGGGACTGGGCAGAGAGTCACCTCACAGACAATAGAAGAAAATCTATGCAAGGATTTTCACATAAATATTCCTTCGCAAAAGTATCCTCCCATGATTGCTAACTTAACACAGAGTGATAGATCTGAGAGTCCTTTGTCATCCTTGAAACACACTAAATGTGTCTTTGCATTGGCCAGAAAATATAGGCCTGACCCTGACCCTGAGAAACAGCAGGAAGGAACAGAAAATAAAGATGGAATCCCTATTCCCTAATATCTGAGTGTTAGAGATTGTCATTTATGCTAGAGAAACAACGCAGAAAGTCTCAATAACTAGCCCAGGCTAAAGTGCTAAATATGAGAGGGTTACATTTAGATGAGATGATTTCTGGAAAGGTCTTGATTTTTCAATGTGAAGGTTTCTGTAGCTATGACAATATTTTTTTTTAACATTTGCTTTGTTCACACTGCAGATCTTCCCTAAAACCTGTGTCACCCAGAAATTCAGCAGAAGATGGGTACTTGATTTCAATGGTGCTTTCAGGCTAAGATGACCCATGTTCTTACCATGTGTCAGGTCTGGAAAGATGAAAAGCAATAACTGTAATGTAATAAAGCAATGAAAATACAATTTAATTGACAGAATTTGCATTTAAATGGAGTTTTAAAATAAAAACATGTAAGAATCTTACAGGTGCAACATTTGTTACACCTTATGATGGCAATTTCATAATGTTCCACTATATTTCCTTGACCCATAGGCATTTGCAAATGCCTGCAAAAATTTAGGCTCATTTAAAGACTGTAAACCCTCCTAAATGTCATGCCATAAAGATTGTTTTAGCTTTTTGGAATTGGTATGAAAAATGTTTGACTACTAACTTTGGCAGCAAAGATCCCATTAGTGGGACCCACATACTCCACTGCTAATAAAGACTTGGGATTCTGGAATTGACAGGAAGATGTACTTTGAGTTAAAATGGAGAAATAGATGGGTCTTATACCAGCAGTAAAGAATGAAGAAAAACACATGCATATTCACAGTTATGAAGACAGGCAATTAATTGCTTGCAGCTGGTAAGTAAATGTGGGGATACCATATTCAAAGAATTGTTAAATCCCTAAAAAAAAAAAAAAAAAAAAAAAAAAAAAAAAAAAAAAAAAAAAAAAAAAAAAAAAAAAAAAAAAAAAAAAAAAAAAAAGTTAAAACGCAAATCAAAGTGGAAAAAAAATTAAAAAGCCATAGTAAATAATGCAGTTTAGTTTTAAGTATAGCACAAAATTCTAGCCTGCAAGGAAGCGAAACTTACAGTTTGGATTAGTCCTGAAATAGAATATGTGAAGAAACAGCACCAGGAACACAGAGATGGAAAACCTAAGAAAGGCATAAGTTGACACATTCTATCATGAAAAAGCTGGAAGAAAAGCCTCTTAAGGGGACAAGGGCTTCATTTTTTAATAATGCATGCTAGTGTGAATTAGGAACAGGAATTAAAATGCTGTGAAATCAATGTAATTAAAGTATCTTGCCCAGGGGTTGAGAAGAATATCATGGAGGAGAAAGTTGTATTCCTTTTATACAGGAATGCATGTGTGTGCTTATGTGTCATCAGTATCACTCCTTATACCATGCAAATAGTTTTCATCATCATTTGCCCAGCATTCTGTCTCTCTGGTGTATAGTGACAGCAGTGGGAAGAAGTAGGAGAAACAAGAAACTGTAAAAGGTTAAAGTCCTGAGAAAAAATTGAATTAGCATTATTTTTTCAGCCCCAAATACCATATAAAGCATATGGAAAATCCTTTAGGGTGTACCCAGCCCTACATTGAGGAGACAAACCAGGCACAAAATGTGTTAAAAAACAGAGACAAAAAATCCCCACAAAGGCACATGAAACCATCTGAATCCTCCAGTTTGTGTATATGGCTGGGAGATTACTAAAGCTGTGAGTCATGCAGCTATACTTGCCCTCTTGTAGTTAGTCCTTTATCCCATCAAATAATCCATCAGAATTCAGGCTGCCTGCCCAACAGCAACATCAGCAAAGATCAGTCTATCAACCCCCTCAATGGTGCTTTCTGTCAAATTGCATTATTTTGCTGGGCACCACACCAGGTTGTATGATGCTGTCCTCCTTTGGCAGATGATGCTGGGGATAACAGCAACGGAGTCCAAGCTACTTTTAACGGTGTTAAGGTGTTGACAGCTGGTAAGTCACAGGTAAATGAATGATGTTACATGTATGAAAGTGTTCTGGATTTGCTGAGGTAGAGTTAGTTTCCATCCCAGAAAATAGTGAGCAACTTAAGACTTGCTGTAGCCCAAGCTGTTTCCTGAGGAAGTTAGTAGGATGAACCATAGATGCTGCAAATTCACTGATTTCCTTGCATGGCAGCTTCCTGGACATAAACTCCCTAAATTAAGAAAAATCTGTTTCAGGATTTCTCAAGGGTATCCTCAAAATTATGACCGGGAAGCTTTTGCTTTAATTTCAATTAAATAGAAGGTAAGATATTGATTCCTCCATCCTCAGGAATTAATATTTGTGCTATTCAAGGTACTGAATCTTTTACGTGAGTTTAAAATGCCAAGCAAAGCAGAGAAACCATTAATAACATGAATATAAAAGCAATCTAATGGATTCATTATAATCTACATACACACATAAAAATTGATTATAATCTACCACTTCTCATCCTGAAGCACATATTTTGGTTTATAGCACCTCATTAATTTTAATTGTAAACCTAGGAAATAATCTCTTTTTCTCCCTCCTAGTATACAGAATGGGAAAATGTGACTGATACATTTGTCATTTTGTTTCAAGTCGTTAACTTTCCCTTCAAATACAAGCCTGTACAGAGTTTATGAGGCATTGAGCAAGTTTTTAAAGCCCAGTAGAAAATGAGAGATTCTTTAATAAAAATGAAATTAAAAAAAAAAAAAAAGACAGAGATAAAGAGATAAAGGACTACCAAAGGAGGATCATAAGCTATTCATCCCTACAACTCAGGTTCAAACAGGTCTGTCATTCTCTTATATATATATATATTCTGGTAATATATCCATGAATTCACACCCGAAAATTGCATTTTAAATTACAGTTGCAATTACTGCATGGCTTGCATTTGGCTTGCATTTTCTGAGTCTTCTAAATATTCCAAGACTTACAAATAACAATAAAGGAAAACAAAGAAGAAAAAGCCCAACAATTATCATTTATTGCTTATCTTTTGTCCTTATTATGTTAAGGTACTGTAGGAATTGAACCACAGCAGACTTAGAGTGTATCAGCACTGACAACTGCACAATCTGTTCTTAATAAGAGCAAATACTGCAAGATGAACTTTCCTTCATTATTTGACAGAATTCCTGTGCTTGCAAAAACAGAAATTGAAATAATTTAAACTACAGTGCATAGTTCTAGCTTTGTAGTGCAGAACAGTACTGTATCCCTATCATATATCCTGCCATAGTGTACTGGTTTTTCATGCCTTAGTCATCCACTTGCAAACAGCATTTGCTTCTAGCTCATTTGGTTCTGTGCTTATTATAAGTTTCAGAATTATGACCTATGCTTTATGCTGCATGAGCACCCCAGCTAGGACACTGATGTCTTTCAGGAGTCTATCTATAAAATTACTCACTCTATCAAAAAAACATTGAGAGGAAAGACTTCTTTTGAATTTTTTCATCACCCCAGACTTGTGAGACAGAAATATGTTATATTTCAGTGGATTATTTAACCTATAGTCCTAGTGTATAACACTGTTTTATGAACTTAACCCAAATTATCCTTCATTTATTTTTTTTTTTTTCAACTGAACTGAGGTAGTTCATTAACAGTGAACCCTGAGCCATCCAGACTGACTGTGTGGAGTCTTTGGCCAGCATCTGCTGCATTCAATATTGTTTAACAAGCACTATCATCTAAAAAATATATTCTGCAGAGTACTACCCTCTAAACCTTATAATGTGTAAAAGCATGCAGGAACAGATAAAGCCTCAGAGGTCATAAAGACTTGCATTTTGCAGGAATTAAGGGTGTATAAATATTGTGTGCTAGGAGGAAAGTAATGCATCACACACAAAATACAGCCCTAAGTAAAGAAAATAAAACCCCGCTGACCATTTGGTCTGACCAAAAGGTCTTTTTATCTACCTCATCATTAGTATCATTTGAGTGTGTGAGTCACAAAAATGTAGTCTAAATCTTCTTTTGATTCAAACATATCACTAGCTGCGTCTATTTCTACATGATTACCTGAAATTTGGAGAAAAATGGCACAGAAGCCCATTGAGAACAGCAGAGAAAACAATTTTTTTTCCACTTTCTAGTGTCTGTAAGAAAACATCTCCTCTTCAAAATAAACACTCTTTTTTTAATATATAGACTGAATTTGTTAAACCAGTAAGTCACTTTTTAAATTTGTCTCTTCTTCTAGACTCCTGCTGCTAGGTACTTAATCCCATATTCCTGTACTTTTTTTCAGAATGACCATTCATGTAAACCAGTGTTTACTTGTGACTAAAGCACAGCAAGAAAAAAAAGGACGAACTTTTAAAATATTTAGAAATACCAGTGTGTCAAATTCTTAATACTTTTCAGAGCACACTTTGTGTCTTGGCAAATTTAATCCAAAGTGCATTTTTAGAGGTATTTAGAAGACTATGGAGACAAGAGAGTTTGCATGAATTATATCTGAAAAATAGCTTTGTTTCTTCTGTGACTCCAGAATAGTAAGCAACTGCCGCTCCTGTGGACGCATATACCTATTTACTTTATCTGAGATTGTGGAGAATGCAATCCACATTGCAATTCCTTTGAAAAAATGATTCCTAATTTTTTGCACTTGTCATTCAGAGTCTGGAGATAATTTTATTACAAGTCCACAGCCAGTGGAAGCACTCATGTGTAACCAGAAGAGTGCACAATACAGATAAATGTACTTTTTTCAAACTGGGCTCCTGGACAAAATCTGTGCACAGAAATACCCATTAAAAAACACATAACAATTCTCTTCCATAAATCAAATCAGTCTGAGTTTGCAGAATTCACTTCAGCATCCATTAGGCAAAGGAAAGACCCAACCAATTGCATTTTATCTACTGGTCAGCCTCAGGCTGGCAAGAGAACAAGTAGAGATGGGTTCAGAACATCCAGAAGTACACAGCAAAGGCTGCCATTAGCCCAGACATCAGCTGCTGCAGCATGAATCCCTGCCAATATCATCCAGCAGCTGGTGGATCCTTGAACACCTGCAAGCTCCATGAGAGTATTCAGCTCTCCTTGCTGCCACCGGATTGCACTGATAGCAGTGACATTCGCCTTTGCAGATATAAAACGAAAAAGACTATGCAGAAATACTGTCTAGATAAAACATAAATGCCCAAGTATAGAGGGGTGGGGTTGTTGGTTTGAGGTGGAGTTTTTTTGTGGGTTTTTTGCGTTTTTTTTTTTTTTTTTTTGGTTCACAGAGGGAAAGAAGGCAAATGAAAAATATTGACTAATGTGGAAAAAAAAAAAAAAAAGTTTTTTAATGTATTTTCAATACAGAAAACAATAAGGCAACAGTCAGCCCCTTAGCAATTTTATTGCCTGCATGATATAGAAGAATATTGAGAGACAGCCCAGTGTGTTCGTGTTCCCTGCAGTCCAGGCTGCTCAGGAAAGCATGGCATCAGCCAGGAACTTACAGCTATTGATACAAAGTCAGACAGGTGTATTGACTCCTTGGATTGTCTATAAAAATGGAAATTTATCAGAAGGCATTTTTTAAACACACTACAACCCATGAATTATTTAGCAGCTGTCTAACCCTGCTCAGTATTGCAACTCTGGCAACAGTCAGTGCAAGCAGAAAACTTTGCTTGGCACTTGATAGAATATTGCAATCTCATAAATTAATTAGGTGCAATCTAGTGGCCTGATATTTGCCTGCTGTACTCTGTAGGCTTTATATCTAGGACAAACTCACAACTAACATTAAACTGTGCTGCCACAGAGCTGCGTTGAGAAACGGTCCAGTCCCACTTTAGTAGGATTAGTTTGGTTTTTTTACTGCATTTTGGTGCTGTTTCTGTATTCCTTAATTAGTACGAGCAGGCAGATAGGTACAGCATTTTCAAGCAAGTGAAAAAGACAATGTCAAAATAAACAGGGTACTTAGTCCTCAGATGCCATGGTCATACAGCCAAACTGAAAGCAGCCAGAGCATTGCTGGGAGTGCTCAGCAGCTAGTAGGATAAAAACCTGCAATCTGTTGCAAAAGCAAATACTTTTTTTTTTTTTTT